>JAJONR010012092.1:0-20411 GCA_029582245.1 Solanum etuberosum | reverse complement strand
ATACTGTTGGACCCATAGAAGAAGAAAGAGAAGACACGGGGCACGGGATGTTGCTCCACTAGCACTAATGTTGACCCAAAAAAGATCCATTCTTTCAGCTTCAAAACTCGATGGACGATTGGTCCTCCCCTCTACCCTTCTCCATCTAAAAAACAGATTTCTTTCAATTCAGGTTTCAAACTCGTGCATGCACCTGTACACATCCCGTGTTGTACTATCTTTACCGTTGAACAGAAATCCTGGGAGCAGTAAGGCCGTAGACAGTTAAGTAATAATGTCATGACCCTCATGCTAAGTTGCGCGGACTCTTCACTTTCGATGTTGCACCCGTGTCAGATTCTCCAAAAGTACACTAATATTGAAGAATCCGACACTCACCCGTTGACATTTTTGAAGAGTTCGAGCAACATAGCCCTCATGTTAGCCATGCACGAGTAGAATACCCTCCAGGCTTCAATATGCTTAATTTGCAAATGAGCTCCAAAAATATTATACTGAAATAGGATTTTTCACATTGATCCTATCTCATAAAGGCAGCTAAATATAGCCAGACTGAAATGTCAATTGGCATTTCTGCGCTCACTCTCACATCCAATCTTACGTAAAGGAGTTAAACTAACTTCACAGCTCCTTGAAAAAAAAAATCATGTCATTCCGTCCTTCAGTGAGATGGGTCAAAACTTTTTCTTTTCTTCTATCTAGAAGGGACAGGGTTGGGGGAGAAGAAGAGGGAATTGACGCTGTATAATCTCCATAACATATCATTCCTTATGGATCTTCACCAATTATTAGACAAGTTCCTATAGAGGCAAGTTATGTCCTTGCAAAATATATACTAAGAGCAAATGTTTCAACATTTAGCTAGCATATTGTTGTCTCCTTTAATGTCATTATAGTCTTATCATTGATATCATGTCAATTTCTTGGTTCCAACAAAGGTTGGACAAACTTGGCTTTCTTGGAGGACATACAATTTCAAGGCAAACATCTCCCAGAATAGGATTTACGAAAGCTTAGAAGGTGAAAACTAAATTGTACTTAACATTTTCTTAAAGTTTTGATAAGCGAATCACAACAGTGCTAGAAAGATCTCCAACAAGTGATTCTTGCTATAAAGAGACCTTTTATTCTTATGATGGAGGTGTGGGCCACTTTGCTCATACATTAACTATTTCACTGGGTTCTTCCTACCTCCCAAAGACACAATTACTGAATAACCTTTCCACCAAGGCTTAAAATCTGCTATTAGCAAGACTCAAATGGTCCAAGTTCTCAAGATTGACTTCCTCTCACAAGCCAAGTTTTGGAACACCTTGGCTGCATCCAGACATGTTATATCCTTAGGTCCATACCTCCTATATGTGATGTGCACTAAAGAAATGACTAATGTTATATTTTTTGAAAAACAACAACCATTAGATGCAAGCATTGGTTCTATTATAAGATAGTTCTCAACTAAACAATAATAACTATCAGCTTTTGCAATCTTTCACGAGTCATTGAAGCTTAAAGAAGGTCAAACCTCCTACTGCTATGTGGTTTGCCAAGAATGTTTGAGTCCCCATTCCTATTCCTAATAAGAGTCCAACTTTCCATTTGTAGATCAAGGATTTCTCGGAATGGATGCCACCCTATAAGGCAAAACTCTGATACAAACTCAGACTTACCAGGGAAAAAAGAGTAAAAATAGCTCCAAATGATCATTCTACAGATAGATAACCATGATGATATTATTTATCACTTCAAATACACTGAAATGACCTTCTATTAAGATGACAAGATGCAGCAGCACCATGTCTTTCCTTTTTTAAATTTTTCTATCATTTTCTTTCTCCATCTTTGCTGCAGAAGTGCCATGATGCCTGCTGAGCTTGGATCAAAGTCGATCAACTGTAAATATCTTAACTTTAATTAATCACCTCAATAAATGGAATCGTTGAACTTCAACCACCTCATATCAGTTTCATCCCAGGTATATGGTGACCATTCTGATATAAAGCACTAACAAATAAGCACTACATGTAGGTAAAACCTCACCAAAGTCTCTTATTCTCTCTTTCCTATCAATCAAGTCTCGGAAACCCTTTTGAGTTTGAGCTAAGCTAGGCTCTAAACATCTGATGAAATCACATTTATCACAAACCCACTTCTATCACCAAAAAAGTTAGAACTTTTTCTCAAATTCAATTGAAATTTCCAGATTGCAAAAGTCAAATGCATCAAACACCACAAGAATGCTCTCATTTCAGGCAACACGCAGGAAGCTAAAATGCAGTCCAAACACAACTTCAAGTTCCAAAAATCACAACTTCAAAAACTCAAACAATTGAGACCAGAATTACCATCAATACAAAACATACACCAAATTGAAGTAATCCTAACTGGGAAACAATAACAAATATAAAAAACTATTGCAAGTTACTAACCTCATCGCCCCACGAACGATACTTTTCTCTAAGAGGTCTGAGTCCCTTTACTTGGCAAAACCCTCCAAAGAAAAACCATAAATAAAACAGAATTCTAAGCCAAACCCCAGAATTCTTTCTTAAAAAGATCAAATTTTTAGCCACACCCATTTCAAGATCAACTCCAATTCTTCTCCTTCAAGCAATTTACGATCAACCCAGATGAAAAAATTAAGTCCATTACAGTTTAAAAGATGAGATATTTAAGATATACAAACAAATGGGTTTGCTTCAAGTGAAGTAAAAATAAGATAAAAAATCTTAGAACTAACAACCCAACAACAAGCACCAAAACACCAGCAAATTTTTGAGAAAATGAGAGCTCAACGGCTAATCTACAACCTAAATAGATAATTTGTTTTTTTGGTTCCAACAAAAAGGACCTTCACTGGTCAATTCTGGACAAGAAAATAGAATCCCACTAGTACTGTTTTTTCTTAATTTATTTAACAAAATAAATAAATATTGGTACATAATTAATTAGAATATTCTGTTTGTTATTTAGGTTCTAATTAAACAACTAGTATTCACATATAATATTGATTAGTGATGAAGAAGTGGGGTGGATGTTTTCCCTCTATTTGGTAGGCTGCTTATCAATGCTTCGGTTTTTATATATTATTGATTCTTAATTTGTAAAAACGTTAAATTGATAATTAAATGAATAAGATATTTATTTATTAATTTTTAATTTTTGATTTAATTGATAAGAAAATATTTTTCTATCTTTTTTTCGGCAACTTTACGCATAAAGTTATACAAATATTATAAGTAAAAGCATATTCAAACATGTTATTATTAAAATAAATTATTTTCTTTTTTTTGGTCAAGTAGCAAATACGGATATTGTAGCAAATATTTTCTTTCAAATATATTTCAAGTGTGATCATATTAAGGAGTGTGGTCAAATGGTTAGATTGAGAATTTGAGGACTTAAACTCGATTATTTAATACTTTTATTGATGGAAAATAGTATGATGTTTCATAAAATTAATTAAAGTTTTATGAGTTGTGATTATAAAAGAAATAAAATATGTGTAATGGTTTTATTTTTATTTTGTAGTGAAATGCATGTCATAGATGCTACTTTTAAGTTCCAAAATTATCTTCCAACTTTGAGTACAAATAGACAGTAGTACTATATTTTATTTCGAGAGAAGTGTTGGAAACTCTTTTGAATTTAACGTATATTATTAGTTTGTTTTTGAATTATTAACCGTCTTAAAAACATATTTTTAACGTCTTAAAAATACATTTTTAATTGACTAACTAAATTTAAATTTCTCTAATCTACCACATGACATAGCAAGTGATTTCAAACTCTTGTAGGAGCACGAGACTCTTAATAAAAAGTCGAGAGGAGTGTAGAAAACACTCCTAAATTTGATAAGAATTCAGGGGTGTATTTCACTTATATTACAAGATTGATGGTACATTTAAGTTCAATCGATCAAATAAAAAAATATTTCCAAAATTATCAATAATTCAAAGATAAAATTAATAATTCGTATTAAATTTAAAAGTATTTTCAATACTTACTTTTATTTTTTATTTTTCAGGTTAATCAAATATTATCCAACTGTCTGATTGATGTAGTTTGGTGTAAATATAAATATGAGATGTAAAAGTAAAATTATTTGCTTTGAGAATAGATTAAGTTGACTTGGATGAGTTCATTGATGATTGTTGTGATTGAGCTGTCTTGAAAAGAATCTCATTGAATTTGTCTCCATATCTCTTTTCGTACTTGTCGACAGCTTTGCCTAATAAATATTTTTTTCCCATCGTCTCAAATCTCAATTTATATGAATTAATTTGACTTTACATAAAGTTTAAAAAAGATTATTTTTTTTTGAAGCTCCTAATCTAAAATAAGTCATAGATATTTATGTAGCTATAAATCATTTAAAAAAAGAAGAAGTGTATTTTAAAGTTAAATTTTCTATAAGCAAGATGGTCAAATATTTTTAATCTTTTAAAATTTTCTATTTTCTTTAAGGAATCATTTGATAAGGTTTAAAAGAATATTGACGAATATAGATTATAGTGTATTAATAATCTATTTTAAAAAAATATTCTTCATAAATACAATGATGAAAATGTAAAAAAAATTGATGGACAATTGTATATTTAACCATACTAATTGGTGCATTAAAATTTAAAACTTATTGCATTATTAATATCACGTTATACATAGCATAATACCAAATAACGATAAACATTATTTATTTTTATACATATATATTAAAAAAATATACCGAACAAAATACCAATAATACATTCACTATTTTTTCTAATAATCCTTTCATTTTACATGTATTATATGTAAATATATTTTTTCAAAACTTTTTTTTGGACATATTTCCCCCAAAATTACTTTATGTAAACTAATTTTTTCCAATTTTATTTTGAAAAGCACCCTAATTTTCTTTCTCCGCGCGAAACACAGGCCGGAAAGAGGAAATTGTGCCGCCGGTGTTTACCGGCAAGTGAAGTCATGGCAGAATCAGTAAAGGGAACGGTGACGTCACTATCCTCACTGTTTCCGGTGGAAGAAGCACAGAAAGCAGCAAAGCGTGTGGAGGAAACTATATCGGAGCGGCAGAAGCAGCTGGACCAGCTCCGAGATTTTGTCGCCGACAATAATACTCTTATTAACCTTGTTCAGCGACTCCCCGATGAGCTCCATCATGATATCATGGTGAATTTTGCTTACTGTACTTTTTTTTATTTTTGAATGGATAGTAGAGTGTTATATGCTTGTTGTATGTCTAGGCGATTAATGTGTTCGCATTTTTGCAACTTTTCAGGTTCCGTTTGGTAAAGCTGCATTTTTTCCTGGTCGATTGATTCACACCAATGAATTTCTGGTAATTTATTCGTTAAGCGATTTCACTAAGTAGTTGTAGTATTGCTCAGTTTCGATTTCTGTTATTACTTGTTGTTTTTGTACTATGACAATCATATTATTTTGTTGTAGTTACTGTCTGCAATTTTTGTTACTATCTGCTATTTCTTGTACTTCTATTACTTTTTTTCTGGACTGTCACTATTCTTCCCTTGAGCCGAGGGTTTATCACAAACAATGTCTCTACCTTTGAGGTAGGGATAAGGTTCTCTTACGCTCTGCCCTCCCCAGAACCCACTTTGTGGGATTATATTAGGTATGTTGTTGTTGTAAGCAATTTCAATAGTATGAGCCTTTTTTCTTGTGTCGTTTCAGCAAACAAAAACAACATACCCAGTGTGTAATCCGATAAGTGGAGTCTGGAGAGTGTGATGTGTATGCAGTCTTGCCCCTATCTTGGGAAGGTTGTTAAGGTAGAGACGTTTCCGATAGATCTCGGATCAAGTAAAAAATATCAAATCAGTAAGAAAGGGAAGTACATTAGTGAAGAAACCATACATATAGAAAATAGTGGAGAATAGAACAGTAGTAACAACAAATAGTATGTTAACCGAAGGTAATAATAAAATAGAAGAATTAGGTAATATGAGAGTACTAAAGACAATACTAACAAGCGATACTCGAGGTGCAATAACAGTGGCGGAATCGGAGTTCTGACGAGGGGATTCAAAAATGTCGCACTTGGGAGTTGAACCTGTTAAGGGGATTCAAAATTTTATATATGTTTAAAAATTCCTTTTTACCTTATTTAGGCAGTAAAACTTTCCGATGAATCCCCTCCATTGTATGTGGCTTTGCCACTGGGTGCAAGGCTTATCTGTTGATTGTACATGATGCTAAATGCAGAAAATTTTGGCCTTCATGCATAAAATTTGTCTTTCTTTCTAAATTAAATGGAAACTTTTTTTTTTCCTGTCAGAAGCTCTTCCTTGATCAAACTCCCATTATGTGCAAAGTATTTCTTGTCGCAAGCCCAAATAAGGGAGTAGGATTGTGATAAGTTGATAACTGTTATAAGAATAGTATCACTATGATGAATCCTCTTAATGATCTAAGTAGAGCAGAATGAGTTGAGCGGAATATAGTCGACCCAACTAGTTTGGGATTGAGCTGCCGTTGATCTATTGCTGGTTCTCTTCCTTGATCAAAATGAACCATTTCTTTAAAACTGTCCAATCAGATGATTTATTGATTAATATATCAGTAAAACTGGAAAGGTTATTGTTCTCCAACGAGGCATCTGATAGTGATAGGATCTTCTTTGCCAAATCATGGAATATGCTTCATTTCCTCTTTCCTGAATTCTACATTGTTTTTTTGCATCTGTTTGATAAGTCTAAGTCTCTGCTGTTTAGACAATCATTTCTAAGTTTAAAACCTAATATTTAACTTGCTATTTTGTCTGGCTAATTAGCAAGTGATCTTTGGTTAATTATGAAAATATGCTTCATCTTTTTTTTTTACTGACAAATACCTGAAATTTTTCTCTTAGATTCCTTTTCTAGTTACAACTTTTTGAATATAATTTTCTACTTCTCTGTCGTGTATGCAGGTTCTTCTAGGAGAGGGTCATTATGCTGAGAGGACAGCGAAGCAAACAGTTGAGATACTGAACAGAAGAGGGAAGGCATTGGAGGTCCAAGTGGAGTCTGTAAAAGCTTTAATGCAAGACCTCAAGGCTGAGGCCTCATTTTTTGATGCAACAGCTTCTGAGGCAGCGGTATGCTTGTTGGTTCTGTCATATGGTGCTTGAACATTTTGACATGGTATTGCTTTCCTAAGTGTTTGAGTTACTAATATGTTATAATAGAACTACTGTGTTTAGAAGTGCTAGAAAGCTTATTTGAATGCAGCAGGTAATGATAATAGAACTACAGTGTTTCAAGTGATACAGAAACTTATTTGGTGATATGACATGAGAGTGTGGTTGTGACATAAATTTGAGAAATGCAAAAACTTGAGTTAGTTTGAGATGACTTGTCATTGACTTGCCTATTTGGTGTGAATTTTTTGATAGATACTTCTCACTGGTTTGCTTGTCATATGAATGTATGTGTGCACCATAAGCATTAGTTGATAGTTGGGATGTTCTCAGTTCGATTTATTGTATTACTCCCTTCGTCCCAATTTAAATATCTTACTTTCCTATTTTATCTGTCCCAAAAAGAATTTCCTTTCTAAATTTAGTAAGTTTTCCAATTCCAACATTCTACATGGCAAGTTTAAGATCACAAGTCCCTTTATTTCTTAAACACGCTGCTTAGTCAAACTAAGACACTAAAATTGGGATAGAGGGAGTAATTTTTCTTTTTGTTTGTGCATATTCGTTTTTAGCTTCTGTAGTTCAGATAGTTATATCAATTTGATGATTCCAATCAATCTTTGACAGGAGGGTCTTTTGGAGATAAGAGAAGACTATGTTGAGGAAACTTCTCCTAAAGAGGCATCTATGATAGGCATGTTCCACCTGTTACTGGTTTATGTCTTACATATAATAGTCGAATTAATGTTGATGTTATCACTCTGCTAGTTATAATTTTTTTTCTTGATTAGTAAAAAGCATCTTTAAATGTTTCCGCTATCAGAATCAGGGGCGGAACTAGAGTGTAGGAAGCGGATTTGGCAGAACCCAGTCGTTTTTGTTCAAACCATATATTTGTCTTATGAAATTTATCTACAAATTATTCATTTAGAACCAAGTAACTCAAAAAGACTAAAATTCTGAGCTCATAAGCTTCAAATTCTGTCTTTGCCTCTTATCAGAATGTTATTGCTATAAATTTTGTAACATTTCTAATTGAAGTTATAGGCTCATCTATGAGAGGTATTATGTATGCTATTGTATTGGATAATTTTCTGTTTTTATGTTGCTATGGAAAAGAACCTCTCCGAAGAAGTTGACGCATGCTTTTTGATTGTTAGTTGTTACACTGATAACTTATATAAGGTTGGTGTTTTGATGGATCCTAAATTTTAATGGAGAAAACATTGTTCAAATCTCAGTCTTGAAAGCAAGCAAAATGTTTGACATTTTTTAGAATTTTTATTGTGCACAAGTGGAAGTAATGATAGAACTGTAAACTATTGAAAACGTGTTTTTAATACAAGACCCATATCGTCAAACATAATATAAGTTCTAAGGTCTGTAGAAACTTGAAAATCTAAACCACCATTTGTTATTTGGACTATCTTTATTGAGTTCATTGAACATTGACAAGTTAATCATCATCCACTTAGTTTAATCATTTCCATCCTTCTAGATATTGTTAGAGACAGAAGCAGAGTCTCTAATGCGTCTGACTGATTTTATATCGACTATTGGGTGTGTTAGAGGTAGCTTTTATAGTTTCTTTCCACATGTGCAAAGCAACTAAGGCATCAGGCTTCTACTGTCCTTTCATGGACCAATATCTTAAGCGTAACCAAGGGGATGCTTTTTTCATATATACTGCGCACATGGATGGAGGGACGAGAGAGCATTTCTACTCTGTGTTGTGAAGATGGCTTTCTGAAGTAATCTTCCAGTGTTGTGATGAGAGTTTTTACCTTCAGCAACGTTCACTAGTCTTCGGTGGTTCTTTGATTTGTGATTCTATTTTTTTCTTTTTTTGATCGTTTTGATTTGTGGTTCTACTTGTAACCATGCATCACTTAATTGCTCTGAATTGCAGCTTATTTCATTCATTGAACTTTCTAAACTGCTTGAAACTCAGGTATCGTGAAACCCGAGCTTCCTATTTCTTCTCAAGCTGAAGATGTATCTCATGTTAAAGATGAGGAATATGATCGCATATTATCCCGACTTGCTGAACTTGAAAAGGAAGAAGAAGAAGCTGAAAATGCCAATCAAGAAGAGCTAGGTAGTGATGGCTCGGATGTCAGCCCAGGTCATGTTGTCTTAGAAGAAAAAATGAAAAGTTTAAAGGTCAGTCACATGTTGTTGAACTTAAATAGAAAGTTTGACTCTTGGAATGCACAAATTTTATGCTTCTGTAGTTTTTGCTAAATTGCATTTGACATGTGGCTTGATGCATAACTTTGGCAAGCTCAAGGAAAGAGGTGAATCTTCAAGATTTCAGTCCACTGAAAAGTTTCCTGATCACTGGCATGTGAGTAACCCTTCCCTTCTACCTAAGATGTTTATTCTTGACTTGCATCTTTTCTCATTCTACCATATACTGTGAAGGGATTTTCTTGGTTCTCAAGTAATTTTCCCGACAATCTATGAATTTGTTTGTTATTTTTCAACTAATCTGAAATTTTTATGTGCAGGTTGAAGGTTCAAAAGCAACATCTAAAGGTAAGCCTTGTCCCCAGAAGAAAGAATTGTGAACTATATACACTCCATCTGCCACTTGCCTATTGAATTTCTGAAGTTACTTGTATAGTAATATGTTAATAGATTTCATCATCCCAAAGCAACTGCCCAGACAGAGGGAGTCAATTTAGCGTAACTCAGAACCTTCTTTGACTTACTTATGCATGAACTATAAATAACTGATCAACCCAAAACAACTATCCGCTTGGAATTTTAGTTAGTCTCTCAACTACTTGGGCTTTGTCTTTGATGTCATTCTTCTGCGTAGAACTTTCTACTTTTTGTCAAACTTGTGTGTGGGGTCTACTCTTTTTCTGAATTTCTGGTAGTATTTACTTATCAAAGACGGTTTCTGGTGATTTGTTCAGTATTTTTATTTTTTTGAAGTTCAGCTTCGAGGAAGATAGAATTAGAAGCAGCATTGGCCTTTCCTTTTTCACCTCCTATCTATAGTTATCAAAGTATGTTGTTTTCATGAAAAATCAAATCATTGAGAGGACGCTTGCAGCTATCTTTGTTTTTCTGCCATTGTTGATAAACTTTGCCAGTTCTTTCTCAATTTTTCTTTTCCTGAGGATTATTCAATTTGCAAGTTCCTTTTTTCCTTAACTTCTGTTTCTCTTGAAAGATTGCATTGTCCCAGAAAACTGCTTACCTGGGAATCTAGCTTATGGAAAATTCAATTTGACTGAGAATGCTCCCATGGAACATCAAGTGAAAGAGGATGTTGAGGCTCCTGTTATAGCTGAAACCAAAGTACGATTCTGTGCCTCGTATTTGTTCTTACCTAGAATGTTCCATGCATGTCTTGCTGTTCTATTAACTTCATCATAATAACACGGTTCCATGCATGCTTAGCTGCATTGCATCATTCCAGAGTTAAGAACTAAAGAAATATATCTAACTGCTTTATTACAGGCTGATGCTCGTCCCTCTGAACCACAATTTGACAGCAGTAAGGTACGTTCATGCATGATTATAATATTATTTGATCTATTAAGAAGGGGATATATGATCTGACAATATGCTCTGCAGGCTTTTACTGGTAGTATCGTAGAACACAATAGTGATGTTAATTCAAAGGTGCAATCTGTCAGTCGCAGCTCGAAGCCAGTATCAAGGTTCAAGATGCAGAGAAAGTAGCTGCAATTAGTAGATTGTCAGCTCAACTTCAAGATGTAGAGAAAGTAGAATTGGAAAGGGAACTGTTTATATTACAAAACAATCTATACTCTATTCAGAGTGCTAATTGTTTGTTCTCAGATACAATTTATACTTGTCGCCATTGATCTAGTGCTGGCTATTCACCAGAACGAATGAAGATACAGACACAATTGGAAAGCAAAAACCCTGCCTAAAAGCTTTCATGTACACATTTTTGGAAAAAAAATTGAAAGAGAGGCACCTGTACAGACTAAATGTTACAAAGTTACAAAGTTACAAGTCAATGAGAAAGGAAAAGAAAGTTTCAACCATTTGGGATCTTCTCCTTTCTCTTACGATAGTCTTTAAGTACTTTTTCGCGCTCTGCTGGCGTTGCAGATAAGAGCCATTTGCTAAACTGAACTTCTTCCATACCCATGGAACGGGCAAGGAGGCTGTATTGGCTCTTTTTGCGGATCATTATAGGATTGACAGTTCCTGCATTCTCCTTCCCAGTTATGTTGTCTAATTTCTTCTTCCCAGCAGTTGAAATCTTTGGCTGGCGCGGAGGGTAATCTAAATGTATGGTCTGTTCTTTCTTCTCTTTGATCTTTGCCGGTCCAAGGTTAACAATGTCTTCATACCGATGAGCATATACAATACCTACACATCAAAAGGGTCGAATGAAATGAGCAATAAAAATCAAACACCATTGTATTTCTGTATACGTGTATTGCTACAAAAAAAGATAATAGATTGTCAACGATTTCAACAGATCAGAGAAACTTTAAGGTACAAACAGTATAGTGGATTTTTTAAAAGAACTACATCCATCCTCTTGTTCCATCTTATCAAATGACCAAATTTGTCAGACGCGAGTAGTAACAAAGCGATAGAACTCCTACCCTGCGTTCTAGAAATGCAAGTTCAACCTTTCAGGTAAGCCCTTTCCCGGTGCCTTATCCCATCCCAAAAAGAACTAAAAATATCAAATATGTTAAAGAATCACTTAGCTTTACTAAGTAAGAGGAAGGAGAATGATGGAAAGGAGAGAGTGTAGCACAGGATCAGGAGGGATGATCTACTATGTTCCATCTTCCAGTTATGTACTACTCCCTTTGTGTATTTAGCAGCAGATTTTGACTAGGCACGAAGCTTAAAATGTTAATTTGACTTGTATTATATATCAGTAATGGTTAAGAAAAAAGTAAAGGTTGAAAAAGTTAAATTGATAGAGACATGCCATACCAAATTTTAAAGTTTAATAATCTAAGAAACTTCTTGTATAGAAAGGAATGATATCAAGAAAGTTTGTTGTATTATTAAGGACAGAGGAAGCTGTATTTTCCTTCTTTCCTTTCAGGGTGATCAATATTTAAGTTAGAACAATGTTGACACTCCTTTTCTTTTGGAGAGAAATTTTACTTTGGGTGCCTACATAGTCAGTAGTCACCGTTCTTTTCTTTCCCGTTGCTTCCAATAAAGGACCTTCAGAGCAATTATCATTTATCAGAAACCAATAAGAAATGGACTCACCAAGGTCTTCAAGCGCTGGAGCAACTGCTGTGCACTCCTCTTCTTTACGTTTACTGCTTTCAGCTCCCACAAAAGATGCTGTAGTTATTTCTTTCTCAGGAACAAAATACATCCCACGTACATTCAAGTCCTCCTTTGAGTGAGTTCCATCATCTTTTTTTCTGTTCTTTTCATGCAATTCAATGATCTCACTTGTGAAGAGCTTGTCAGATAAATCTCTGAACAGATTGCATATTCCAAATAGCTCCCCTTGAAACTCCTTGCTATCCTGAAAGTTGCAGCATGAATAAGTAACCATTTCCAGCTGGAAGAACGACACAAAATTGAAACTTAGATCCTAGAAAACAAACAAAAAAAAGTGACTTTCAACCTGAACTCCCTCGAAATAGCGTTTTTCCATATTTCCAGAGACAGCAATGTTTGATAACTGCTGTTTGTAGACCTGACGAGTGTAAACAAGTTCTTCAAGCGAACCAGCTGCAAGTAGGCGGAAAACAATAACATGCCGCTTCTGTCCAAATCGAAATGACCTGTCCTGGGCCTGTAAATCGTGGGCAGGATTCCAGTTTGGATCAAATATGACTACACGATTCGCGCTAACAAGGTTGAGGCCAAGGCCACCAGCTTTTGTTGATAATAGGAATACCTAAGATGAGGAAGACATCAAAATACAGAAATGATAAAGAGGGGTAAAGTTCGCTATGTTCTAAAATTGAATTTCCAATTTTCTATTCCGTATTAATAAAGAGAACTGGGCCTAAATAGAGCAAAATTGGACGCAAAAACAGATAATATAGCCAACCGCAACTAACTTTGGGTCCAAGAGCTGATTGATTATTTTATTAATATCTACCTGTTTGCTTGGACTAGAGTTGAAGTCATCAACTAGAGACTGGCGCAGGCCTGTTGGGGTGGAACCATCAAGTCTTGAAAAGCCATAGCCTTTGCGTATAATAAATTTCTCAAGTATGTCCAGCATCCTGCTCGGGACAAAATTATCATGTTAAGAAAGGGGGAATTAGGACAAGAGGAAAGAATGGCATGTCTGAAAAGCTATGCAATAAATGCAACAGATATATTTTACAAGCACAAAGACTCTCCTTGGCCGACTCTTGCTGTTTTTCCAACTCCAGTGGAACTGAGTCGCAAAAAGAAGAGAAATAGGAAATATATCTAGTAAGCAAGGATGGGATCCTACTTATCCGTAAAAAAAAAAATGGATGGGAATCCTCATTAAAATCATTCATATCCCTCAGGTTGTCATGAGAGTGGACCACTACCAGAGATCTGATAGGAAAAAGTTTTGTGATGTTGGAGTAATTTTGATCCAAGATAGGGGTTAGCAGTAGCAAAACCAAGCAGCAACTTTTAAATAATCAGACAATGAAAACCAAACCATTCCTCAATTTTAAAGATCAGATAGAAATAAACACAGCTTGATAATCTTATAGAAGAAAAGGAAGTGTACCCAAGGGTGTCATTTAGTGGTCAATGAAGTGGGCTGCAAATCTTGAAGATTAGGGTTCACAGCCCAACGGAGACCAAAAAGACTAGGTGCTTTCTTCCTATCTGCCTAAGTTTTAGTGGGCAGAGTTACCTGATACCTATGTTGGCAGCAGTAGCAGGTACCTACTGAAATAGTCGAGGTGCGCACAAGCTAGCCCGGACACCACCATTATTCAAAAAAAGGAAAAAGGAAAATAAAGTAATCCCAATATCAATATATTATAAAATATCAAACAAAATTGTAAGGCTAAAATTTTTAACTTTAGTACTATCTTCAAGGAGATAGCCATTAGACTATCACAAAGAAATTCTTGGACTCGGTTAGACCATCATTGGATTAATTTTGACATATCCCAAAGAACAAGACCATCATTGGTCTAATATCAAAATAAAGCAGAAAAAACATGTTACTCATGCAGTCTTTTGAATTAATAACATGTGACAGATGATAATAGAGAAGGGGAATATCAATAAAGCAGTTAAAATATCATCATAAAAGATAAGTGTATGATTATCATGACTTGACGACAACAAAAAGAACGGATTCAATGTGTTAAACTACAAAATAATTGGACTTCTTAAATCTCCATCACAAAAGAAAGGAAAAATCGTATTGTTAGCCAAGCACCTAGCTTTCTGCAACATTCACATATATTAGGAGTTTAAAAGGTTAAAAGAACTGAATACTGACATCGCACCTTACAGAATAGCTGAAAAGAAGAATCTTGTCACTTTGTGAAACCCACGAGGACATTAGTTTCTCCAATGCTCTCATTTTCCCGCAATGTTCAACATTACTCAAGCCCAAGAAGCTCTTATTTTGAGTATTCCCTCCAACCAAATCAACG
Organism: Solanum etuberosum; assembly: GCA_029582245.1. NCBI lineage: Eukaryota > Viridiplantae > Streptophyta > Magnoliopsida > Solanales > Solanaceae > Solanum > Solanum etuberosum. Next base: position 5,687 of record JAJONR010012092.1, on the reverse strand, counting down.
TCCTCACCAAATACAGCAGCAGCAAATTCTGCATCTCTTTTTTGTTTATCTGGATCATCCCTTGGATTAGGCTTGATAAGCTCCAAATGGTTGCTTATCTGCTTGGAGAGCTCCAAAAAGTGAGGATACAAAATGATGAAAGAGAGGTACGGAAAATTTTCAAAAGAACCTAAGATGTAGGATTGAAGGGGTACCAGTTTTGCAAATAACTAGAAAGTTAAATGAAATAAACAAGTGACGACCACTCCATACTCCACCAGACAACCAAGAATCATTATGTTTGAAGGTAACATGTGATACATTATTCGTGTGTCAGTCACGTCACATAGCAAGTGAAAAGTATTGTAAGAGAAGTCTCAATGCGCTTGAAAGGCTTAAAGTGCGAGCATAGGAGTAAGAATTGATTGGTCTAATAAAATTCTCAGACTAACTGAAACATGACATGTCAGTGAGCTTCATACTAACGGCAGCTCTGAGGTGGTAAGAGGTACTCTTCCTCTTTAATTTTCAAGAATTTTTCCTTAGCCTTCTTCTTCCTTTTATCCTTTCTTGATGATAACGGTGTCCAAGTGAGCTTGTGCGCACCTCAACTATTCCACCGAGTACCCTCTATCTCCCACCAGCACAAGCACTGGGTAACTCTGTCCACATATGCTTAGGGGGATAAGAAAAAATCACCTAATGTTTTTTGTCTCTGCTGGGATTTGGCCTCTGGTCTCCAAAGTTTGCACCATTTTCCTAGAGCTTCTTTTCTCTTGTTTTAATATTTTTTTCTTTTGACAAGAATAAAGTGAGATTAAAAATCAGAATTCAGAGACCAAAAAAGAGGGATCACGCATTTAACATGCAAGTTGATTAGTTGAAACAACATTGGTTAATTACTTCATTTATGCATCACCTAAAACTGAGGGTTTCTCGATATTCAGCTTTTCCTTCTCTATATCGGATGACTCATATTGCATCCAGCAACCTATCTCATTTTCTTTCACTATAGGTGCTTATCTCTAGTGCAATAATTTTCCTTAAAAGAAACTACAGAACTTACATTGAGATTACTTTTCCTACATCATTAACCATCACGGAATCATTGTACGAGTGATCAACAGATAACCAAGAGAAATTCTTTAGGGATAACCTGCTGGAGCTTGACGAGACATGGAAGAACGAGGCAAAAAGGGCAGTGATCACAACCATCTGGATTGTCCCTGTGAAGGTAAGGCCAGATGACACCATCTGAAGCGGTCCGCCTGCAACATTCGACTTGCTTGAGAGGGCTTCCGCAGCTGCAAGGGACATCCTTATTGATAAGGCATTGTACATCAGGTAGCAGTAGCATTCTCTGATAAACCCGTTTTTGCAGTTTGCTCATCGCACAAAAAACAACATTATCTTCCTTCCCTAACATGAGATGTCCAATAGTTTCCTCTTTTGTCCTTCTTAACAAATATTTGCGCAGAACTGATACCAAGTGTTGTTTCCGCTCATCAGCAACTCGAACAAATCTATCTGGAGCAGTTGATCTCTGTCCATGTTTAAGGGGCTCCTCGTAAAACTCTCGGAAGTGGTCACGTGTCCCCAAGCAACCAGGTATCACCCAGTCAAACAGATTGAACAATTCCATTAATCTATTCTGCATTATTGTTCCTGTAAGACCATAACGTTTTGGGGTCTTTATTGCTAAACATGCCTCGTACAGTTTTGATTTCTCATTCTTGAGTCGATGTGCCTCGTCAACAATCACAATCTCCCATTCAATATCTGATAAAATTCTTCCATGGATTCTGTATGTATCAAAACTGGTTATAAGTATCTCCACTCCACGTGCTTCTAGTTTGTCAATCATTAGATCACGGTTTGGCCCGTGATAAATACAAACACTAAATGTTGCCCACTTGGAAAACTCATTTTCCCAGTTGTTGATCAAAGAAGAGGGACAAACTATTAGTACAGGTCCCATTGTTCTTCGGCGTTCCTTCGAGACTGATGATTCAGGTAAATCTCCATCCTTGCCATATACAGCAGCTAAGAATGCGATGCTTTGGATGGTCTTACCAAGTCCCCTGTTCCAAATATATGCACACATAAAAAATAAGAAAAAGGTGGGGGGAAGAAGGAAAGACAAGGATAAGAGACATTATAATCACACAATTAAAATTTACAAGATGACACATTATATTAGCATTAAAAATTGTATATCATCTCCACCATAACAACCAAGAAGAGATGCGCAAATAAAACTCACATATCATCTCCAAGAACTCCTCCGTGATTATTCTGATACAAGCTATACAAAAATTTCACTCCTTCTCGTTGATGCTCCAAAAGCCTACAGTTTATAGATGCTGGAACCTGAAAAAGAAATAAAGGAAATTGCTACATAAGTAGTCAATCATTATTACACATCATAAACTGGACAAAGAAGCAAGTTTGAATTTATTTCACCAGGTAACAAACGTGACTACAAGGGTGTTTGGCAAAGCTTATAAGCTGGTTAGATTGACTTATGAGTATCATTTGGCTTATCTACGCGTCTGATAAACATTTAAAATGCTTATAAGCCAAGTGATTACAAGCCAAAATCAGTCAAAGGCCAAGTTGGCCACCCCCAACTTACGGTTTTTCAGCTTATAAGCACTTTTAGTTTTGACCTAAACTATTACTATTTTATCCTTAATATTTTTTTTTAATTCTCAAATATCTTTCCCAAAATAGAACCCCTAAATTTCTATTCATTCTATATTCATCATTTCTCCTTTTCTTTGGAAAGATACTTCTGAATTTGTAATTCTACTAAAATTTTAATAGTGTTTTAGTCATTTTACCCTTCCTCTGTTAACCCCATCCATACCACATGGCATCCCAACTCACCACACTGACCCTTCTTCTTCCACCACCACCCAAAGTCACCTACACCTTCATCCTATATTCCATCACTGTCAGCATAAATGATCTACCCGTCTTTCATTTCCTTAGGAATGAAAATTAACAGATCATGGACTCGAAGTATCAATGAAATCTCCCGCCGCTCTATCTCTCCTTTCATTTTTGTAGTGTTCATTTTATTTTTTTAATTTATGATTACTCGTTCATTTTATTTTTTTAATTTATGATTACTCGTGCAGCTGATGCCCTTTCGCCGATCAATTGTAGATTTTACCCTCTAAATCCGCCGTCTTAAGTTATATATTTCTATAGTTATTAGCTATGAGTTTCAAAATGTTTTATTCTAATATCTCTTCTTTTTAAAAAAGAAACATTTTTACATTAACTTGCTAGTAACAAATTCTCCTGTACTTCAGCCGAGAAGAGGATCTCTCCATAAAAACAGAATGGATCAGTATGAAAATATTCAATATAATCTTCCTGTCAAATAGAGGTAGAAATTCTAATAGATGAATAAACTAAACTGACTAAAATTTCTAGCAAAATTATCATCCACTTATTCATTAACAGATTCAGACATCATCAGTAAAAAAAAAAGTCTCAAAGGACACGCAATATATTGATATTTAGAAAGGTTTCTGCTACTCATAGACCAACACAAAAAAAAAAAAAAAAAAATATATATTAGATTCATCTTCATAATTGAAGTTATAAAGAAATGAAAGATGGGTAGATGATTCATATCTGTTAAGCCTAGGGTCTATCGGAAACAACCTCTCTACCTCACACAAGGTAGGGGTAAGGTCTGGGTACACTCTACCCTCTCCAGCCCACTTGTGGAATCACAGTGTATATTGTTGTTGTTGTTTGGGTAAATAATGTATGTTGGTGGTGAACTGGTGATGGTATATAGGATGAAGGTGTTGCTGACTTTGGTGGTGGCGAAAGTAGAAGGGTTGATGTGGGCTCATTGGTGTGGTGAGTTAGCAGTTTCGCAAAAATGGATGAGGTTAACGGAGGACGGGAAAATTTCAACCACTTTTGTCACGGTAGGGCCATATATGTACCGATATTATTACGGAGTGTAACATTAAACCTTTGTATAACCCTTTTCCATTTATTCTATTTACGCAAAACTTATCAATCACATTCCAATTAGGGAGCTATCGCGATTCTAATGTCAAGCATGAGAATGTTCACATACAACCAATAAGCAAACATCACATGATCTTAAATTTTCTAGATTAACCTCAGGCAGACTATCCAACTAGAATCAAAATTGTAACTTTCCTAGATATGTATGATCATATTGCTTCATTATGCCTTTAAGTAAATGAAATAGAACAAATAGTTAAAGAAATGATTTTAAAAATTGAATCTTGACAATACGGGTATGCGAAAAATCACCTGGACAAGAGGTTTTCCTTCCAATGAAGACAGAACCAACGGCTCATATGGTCCTGCTTGATCTAGCAATAAAGAATCCAACTTAGGTCTCCCAAACCCAATTCCCTTTTCTTCTTCTTCTTCTTCTTCCACTTCTTCCTCCTCTGATTTTTCATATTTTCTCTTCAAATCAAAATGATTCTGCTTTTGGGGGGTTTGGGGTTGGTTTTGTATCAGAGAAGTGTGATCTTCGAGTCGTAAAAGCTGCTGAGACAGAGAAGATTTTGGGGGTTTTCTAGGGTTTACAGATTTGGTGTCAAAATTGTAGGAAGTTGATGAAGTTTGTGAAAATGATTGATTAGTGCAGGGCTTGAGCGTCTCCTTGAAGGTGTTCAAAGACATGGGGAATGGAAAATCTTGAAATTTTGTGAGGAACTGTTCTTTATTTTTCAAATTGAAGGGCTTTTATTGTTTCCACAAAGAAGAGAGACACCACTACTCACTACCTTTTTTTTGAATTATAATAATTACTATTTTGGTTTTAATTTATTTGTCTGGTTATGATTTAACACGAAATTCATTTATATGATTCAAACATGTGCAGAAAAAATGTATGAATGAATGTCTTAGTGTAGAAGTGTAAGAGATTCGTTATGGATGGTTTCAGTAAGGTAGAGATAGATCAAAAAAATATTAGGAAAGTTGATTAGACACAACATGACAAAGCTTCATCTTACAAAGTACATGACCAGGTTATAGAGAACATTCCGATAAAAGGTTAGTTAGATAGTTAAATGTTGTCTCGCTTATCCTCCTGTATTATTAATCGTCATATTAATCTTGCAGTTTTTTGTCCTTTGAGTATGATTTGATTCCTATATGTTGTTTTTTATACTTCGATATCGTATTAACTTGTCATGTCTTCTTCATTTTAATTATTTTTTTCTATATTACTTTGGACTATTCCCCCCTTGAGCTGAAGATCTATCAGAAACAATTTATCTACATCCAACGTATGAATAAGGTTTGCGTACTACTCTACCTTCTCGAAATTTCACTCGGTGGAATGACACTTGATATGTTATAATTATTGTAAAGAATTTTTTTAATCTTATAATCTTAAGCTAAATATATGTCAATGTATCAAAATGTCCTTTAACATATAATCTTAAACATGTGATGCAAAACGTTAAAATTGTCAAATTGTATATTCAAATAACATTAATTCATCCAATGTGAAGATGATATTCAAATTGTATCCTTTCTCCTAAATGCTTTTTGGAAAAAAAAATACTTATTCATTCTCTATTTACAATTCTTAAAAATTTAATATATTCAAAATTAAAATGTTTATTTATAGCTGAGATCAAATTTAAATGTCTATTTATATATTATTATATCATTCCTTTATATATATA
>JAJONR010012091.1:0-25344 GCA_029582245.1 Solanum etuberosum | reverse complement strand
CTAAATGGAGCACAACGTAACTACACTGTTACTAAACAAGAACTACTTGTTGTAGTATATGCGTTTGAAAATTTTAGGGCATACTTGTTGGGAACTATAGTGATAGTTTATATTGATCATGCAGCATTGCGGTACTTAATGGACAAGAAAAATGCTAAGCCGAGGTTGATTAGTGGATCTTGTTGTTGCAAGAGTTTGATTTTGAAGTAAAAGATCGAAAGGGGTGTGAAAATCAAGTGGCAGATCATTTTTCGCGGTTAGAAACCAATATGACCGACTGCAAAGAAAGGGACATTGTGGATGAATTCCCAAATGAAACAGTGATGAGGATAACCCAAAGCAACACCCCTTGGTATGCTGATCTTGCTAACTATGTAGTGTGGAATAATACCCGAAGGTCTGAATTTTTAGCAACAAAAGCGGTTCTTGTTCGATGTAAAGAAATATTTTTGGGACAAACCCTATCTTTTCAGAGAATGTGCAGATCATATAATCTGACGGTGCATACCGGAAGAGGAAGCCAATGAAATTCTCAATGCATGTCATGCTTCTCCTGTTGGTGGACATAATAACGGAGTGCGAACAACAGCAAAACTACTTCAAAGTGGTTACTATTGGCCATCTCTATACTGAGAAGCGCATGACTTTGTGAAACATTGCATTCATTGCTAAAATCAAGGAGGGGTATCAAGAAAGCATGAATTACCTCTCAACCCTATCTTAGAAGTGGAGTTGTTTGATGTTTGGGGTATAGATTTCATTGGTCCGTTTGTGAGTTCTTATGGCAACAAGTATATTCTTGTGGCGGTTGATTACATTTCCAAATGGGTGGAAGCTGTAGCTTTACCCAACAATGAGGGCAAGAGTGTGGTGACATTCTTAAAGCGATATATTTTTGCACGATTTGGCACCCCGCGTGCTATCATCAGTGATGGAGGATCTCATTTTTGCAACCGGGTATTTTCCTCATTATTGAGCAAATATGGGGTCAAGCATAAAGTTGCAACACCATACCATCCATAAAAAAGTAGCCAAGTGGAAGTTTCAAACTGAGAAATAAAAGGTATTTTGGCCAAAACGGTTAATGCAATTCGGACGGATTGGTCTCAAAAATTGGATGATGCTCTATGGGCATATCGTACTACATTCAAAACACCGATTGGTATGTCACCATACCAGTTAGTATTTGAAAAGTCATGTCACCTGCCAATTGAGCTTGAGCATAAGGCTTTATGGGATTTGAAGACACTAAATATGAACTGGGAGAAGGCTATGAAAGGGAGAGTGAATCAGCTTCATGAGTTGGAGGAATTTCGATTGAAAGCATATGAAAGTTCAGCCATGTATAAGGAAAAAATGAAGAAGTGGCATGATGCCAAAATTCTTCAGCGCAAATTTTGAGTCGGTGATTTTGTGCTGCTATACAATTCTTGTTTGAGGTTTTTTCCTGGTAAACATTCATCAAAGTGGTCTGGTCCATTCAAGGTGACTCGAGTGTTCACAAATGGGGCAATTGAAATTGAAGGTAAAGATGGTCCAGCTTGCAAGGTGAATGGACAACGCCTAAAACTCTATTTTGGTGAATATCATGAGATTTTGGTAATCGAAGTGGTGTATTTAAAAGATTCTTGAAAGCATTTCCATGTCGTGCCACGATGTTGAATAAGGCGCTTCTCGGGAGGCAACCCAAGCTTTAGTTATTTTTGAATAATGTGTGTTGAATATGTAGGTATAGGTGATTTTGTGAAGGCATGGCCATTTCAGCGAGCCGCCGAGTGGACCAGCGGTTGCAATTTGGCTCACCTTCTTTGCATAAAGGGAGGACTATAGTTCTGGTATATTTGGCGAAGCAGCCAGACCACTCGACGACGCGCCGATGAGGTTTGGTGACGCACTGATGAGGTTCGGTGACGCGCCGATGAGGTTCAGCGACGCGCCGATGAGGTTCGGTGGACCCGACTTCCACCGCCCTTTGACCACTCCTGAAGGGTTGGTGTTCTGAAAGATTTGGCGACGAGTTCAGTATACTTGGCAGTGCGCCAATGCAACTCAGTGATCTTGATTTCATTCGCCTTTTGGTCCATACTGGAGAGCCAGTATTATGGATATTTTGGCGAGCTTTATACCATTAGGCGGTGCGCCGAATGGTTCGGCGCTCTCTACAGAACCTCACTGACTGGCCACATAGTGAAGAATCATCATATCCCAATTCTTTTCATTCAGTGCTATTGTATCTTTCTCTTTATTTGGTTTTATTTTTCGTGTTACATTGAGGACAATGTTGGATGTTTTTGGTGGGGTGGGGACTTGTTCTGAATACCACCTCTGGATGTGTTTGAAAGTGGCTGTTCTTTTACAAGTTCGAGTGTCGGTTGTGGTCAACACCGATGACTTGAATAGTGCTCTCAATTGAACGATATGAGTGTACGGCTACGATGAGGCAAATTGAGTCACATAGGTCATATGTGAACTCCTAGCATCTCGTTGTGACTAGACGGTTGTGTAGTTGATCTCTTGTGATGATCGTTGCACGCTAGCTGAAAATTGAAGAATCTTGTTTGATGATTGTGTCGAATGCCATGTGTGGTGAGGTTGTCTTGAACTATGAGCTTTATGATACCTAGAGCTTGCCCCGTTAGTCCAATTCATTGATTGAAGCAAGCGATTGAAATGATCTTAGGCAAAATTTGTGAAGAGTGAACCAAATTGATAATATACCTCTTTGTGGCTACCTTGTGAGAAGTTTGAATATTGCTTGCACCTTTTGAGCCTATCCTTTTCTTTGGAAGAAACTTGAACAACTTTGACCCCTTCGTCCCATCACCTTTAACCTTCATGAAGTATTGGTTAATTAAATAGTCAACTTAGGCCAAAAGCCTAAGTAGGGGTGTGGTGAAAAAGAAGGAAAGTCAAGAAGTGTGAAAAATCCCCCTTTGAAACAATGGTTTATAAAATATGGAACCCCTCCATATAAAAAAAATAGAAAGAAAAGAAAAAGGTGAAAATGGAAAAAGACTGAATAAGAGAAGAATTTGGGAAATAAAGTTTGTGAAAGGAACAAAAAAATGGGGTATCCAATGAGTCATGCTTAGTTGAATAATAGGGTGGATTGTGAACATGTTTGAATGTGAAGAGAAGGAGAAAAGGTGATTTTCAGGCCATATTTCATGAAGGTAGAAGCCACTAAGCCAAAATTATCATACCTTTACACTCAGCCCCGTTACAAGCCCTGAAAAGACCTTTTTGATCTTGAGTGAGCTGAAAAAAATGTTGATTGGAAAATAAGGGCAAGCCTATGGGTAGAATCATGCATGTGTTCATCTTTGAGAGTGTAAGAGTTGTATTTGATTCCGAGATTATAAATTGTTGATAAATCTTGTGTGAGCATGGAATCATTCTTGGTGTGAGGGCATTTGAATGCTTTTGTTGAGCTTGAACTTGCATTTGAGGCAAGCATTGTGAGCTTGAATCTACTTGATAATGGTTAGTCACAATTTGAAACTTATAGTGCACAATTGAACATTGTATGTGTAGTTTGAACCTCTTGTGGGCATTTGTGTTGAGTCTTGAGTAGCACTGTTTGTAGAAATCCTAGTTGAACTGATTGATCTTGAGTTTTACTTGAGGACAAGCAAAAGTTTAAGTTGGGGTGTTGATGAGTCTAAGATTTCGACTCACTTAGGGCTTTGTTTTCATAGTTTTATTGTCCTAAAGGCTTAATTTATTCTCTAAACTGATGTTTTAAATACTAATGTACAGATCAAAAGGCAAAAGAGCAAGGCAAGGACATCAATGGACAAAAGAAACAAGAAAAGTAAAGCTGAAGACCGCTGAAGACACTTGGTGACTCGCCGAGTAGTCCCTTCGCTCGCATAAAGTCACAGTGTGCCAACCCTTTAAAAAGAGAAATTGGGCGAGGTAACATACCTTTGGGTGAACCGCCGAATGTTTTGGCGAAGGAGGCTCAGATCGCCTAATATTATAGAATGATTGGTGAAGACACAAGCAAAACGGCGATTAGCAAGGACAAAATGGTGCATCACCGATCAGGTCAGCGATCCCGACCTCGATCTCCCAAGTTTACAGGATTTAAATGGTGATAGCGCAAGATAAAAAGGCGATGAAAAGGAGCGTTTGGAGTGTCACCGACTGGCTCGGCGACACTCAACTTATACCGCCGAACAACCCCAAAGACCAAATTCTGAGAAAGTATGAATGGATTTTTAAGAAAAGATCAAGGCATCCTATCATTGTGTAAACTCATAGTTTGAACGAAAACATTGTTCTTGCTTAGTTTTGAAGCGTTTTTTCGAGTAATTTTTGAACAGGGTTTTGGAATTGAAGCTTCATTGAATCGTTGTAAGGATTTGGAGATTAATACCCAGCTATGGAGAATGTAATCGGTATTGATTTCTTACTCTTTATGATGTGTAGCTAAAAAGCCCATTCTTGGGGTGTGACTTTGTGACTAATTGTCTAATTTAGCTTATGGGTGTTAGGAATTATTAATTTTATTGTTGTTTTGAAATGGGTTTGATTTATAGCTGAGGTTCAATTTATGAATTGGAATGATGATTTAAATTCTAATTTAGTATTTTATGCTTGTTTGAGAAAGAGGTGTAAAGTCAAGGTTATAAATCAGCGTTTGTAGTGATTGGGTTGTTGTGGGTTCAGCTCGAGAGAGTGAATTCTAAACTCGATTCTGCCTATCTAGCTTGAGAGAGTAGATAAAGTGAGGTATTGGGTTGTTTATAGTGTTAAGCTTGTCGAGGTTCGAGAGAACTCGTTTGAATCGTAATAGTTGTTCGAGAGAAAGCTATTGCATCTACAGTCTAGCCTACGCGCTAAGATTTAGCAAACTTTAGTAATTACCGATCACCCATTTAGTAAAATTGACAATTATTCGGTCACACCCCCAAGTACCCCTTAATTACTTGATTACTCCCCTATTGTTCGTAATTGCTTTAGTTGTTAGTTGACATACCTATCCCCCCTTCTTACATTCGTGTCACCCCTTTCACTTATCTAATTGAATTCGATAATTTCTATTCCTACAACCGATTAGACCACTTTTATAACTTCATAGTTGAATTCGATCTTGTACCGCTCTCTATGGGTTCGACCCCAACTCATTTGTTGGGTTTTATACTAGATTACGATCGTCTACACCTAGTATTGGATGAGGTGTAGTTGAGCGTTAATCAACTAACTCTAGCTACAACTCAGAATCAATGTTGAAAACTGGAACTGATCTGATTCCTTTATAACACAGGAATAGATCTACAAGAATAAGCACAGAGATAAAAACCTACAACAACTAAGAACAATGACAACCCTATCAGGGGTCCCTAGTTGTTCTTGAGGAGAATATTTCTAGAGAGAGTGTGTTTTGCTCTTTTCAAACTTTTTGGATTGCCAAAACTAGGTTATGTCCATTGATATGAAGCTTATATATGATGGACACGAAACCCTATAAGCAATGCTATTGGCTGACGACCGTGCCACTCTGCACCAGACGCGCACCACCTTCTACAGATTGCAGGGTGTGTAGAGTACTTTTTTCAGCTGTCCTTTTCTTGTACAAGAGCACCATTCTCGCATGGGATCAGGTCCCCTATCAGATCCCATGGTTTGTCAAATCATCAAAACTACATATTAACTTTTTTCCCCTTTTTGATGATGACAAACTTCTCTTCTCTTTCCCACTTCTTCCCCCTGTCATCCACATCAGGTAGCTATCCCCAGTGAACTGTCAGAATCTATCCTATGCATACCAAAGCTTAGGAGTAGCTTTACAATGTAAGCGCATAAGACACAAATCTCAAAATATAACAAATACTCTTCAGCACTCCATCAGGTCCCTTGTTGATATGAGCAGTGTTCTTCCTTGAAGATGGCCTTCTCTTTGTAAGCTTATGAATTTTTAGAAATTCAAACTTTTGTTTGCCAAATCTTAGTTTGTGTCTTGTGAGAAGAGACTATATCAAATGGACACAAACATCTTGGGACAACACTATTTGATGAGAGCTTGCTTCTCTAAAAAGACGTGCACCAACCACATCAGAATTGGCAGCTTTCTGGCAGCTATTTTTTCATCTTTTTCACATACGCGGTCTTTCTGGACCAGGTCCCTTGCAGTGTGTTCTTTGTGACTTCTTGAAAAGACTTGCTAGCTCTCTATCTCTCTCTTTTGAATGAATAATGTTGTTTGTTTATTGTTGTATATATCAGTCACCAACAAGAGTTTTAACCACTGAAACAAACAGCCTCATCCACCCTTCCTATTGGTGAAGTACGTTGCACTTTTCACCAACCAACTTGACAAGATAGCTTTACAGCTATACACCATTTTGAATCTGGACGAGAGCACTCTGCCAGGGACCGGGTCCCTGCATTTGTGAGGATCATATAAACACCTAGAATACAACAGGTTCATTCCCATTTAGATAAGCGAGGAAAAGTTAATTGAGTTCACTAACCTTCATCAAAGGAATATAAGTGTGAAGGAGTATGCCTTGAAATTCACATAATTTTCTAGGTATGCTCCTACTATGATTGCCGATCCTAGGGAAAATATGAGAAAGTTTGTTTTGGGAGTGTCCAAAATGGTGGTTAAGGAATGTCGTACCACCATGTTCATTAAGGAAATGGACATTTCTCGTCTAATAATTCATGCTCAAAAAATTGAAGATGAAAAACTTAAGGAAAGGTCTAGGGAGGCAAATAGGGCAAAGACCAGTGATGGTGACTCTTCACATTCAAGATCCGATGGAATGGTCGTTCTAGGTTCCGATAAAGGTTTTCCGGTCAAGGTTCCTCCAATGCTCCAGCTTCAAAGTTCAACAAAGATAGGATGTCTAACCCCTAAGCCTCAATAAGGAAATGGTGGTGGAAATGGATCTTCGATTCCCACATACCAAAAGTGTGGCAAGAGTCGTCCCGAAAAATGCTTGATGGGTACGGATAATTGCTTTGGTTGTGTTAAAAGTGGTCACCGCTTGAGAGATTGTCTGTCTAGAATTTACAAGGGAAAGGATGGTAGGTAAGCTCTGCATAGTGGTTCGGATGCAAGTGCTCCAAAGCAAAACTAATTTTATGCACTTCAAACTCGACATGATCAATAGGGTTCTATCGATGTGGTTACCGGTATGTTCAAAGTCTTTGATCTTGATGTTTATGCTTTGCTTGATCCAGGTGCTACTTTTTCTTTTGTGATACCATACGTGGCTATGAGGTTTGATGTTCTTCCAGATGTGTTGATAGACCCTTTTTTCTGTCTTTACACCTATTGGTGAATCTATTGTGGCTAAGACAGTCTATGGAAATTGTCATGTCTCCTTATCCCATAGAGTCACTTGTGTTGATCTTGTAGAGCTTGATATGTTATATTTTGATGTTATTCTTGGTATGGATTGGCTTCGTTCTTGCTATGCTTCTACAGAACCCGAGTGGTCAAGTTTTAGTTTCCAAATGAGCCTGTCCTAGAGTGGAAAGGGGAAATTCTATGCATAAGGGTCAGTTTGTTTCTTGTCTTAAAGCAAAAAAAATGATTTCTAAGGGTTGCATATATCATCTTGTTCGGGTTAGGGATATGGATTCTAAAAACCCTATCTTTGAGTCGGTCCCCGATGTGAATGAGTTTCCAGAAGTTTTTCCTGATGATCTACTCGGTATTCCTCCCGAAAGGGAAATAGACTTTGGTATTGACCTTCTCCGAGATACAGAACCTATCACTATTCCTCCTTACCATATGGCTCTAACAAAACTTAAGGAATTAAAGGAGAAATTGAAAGACTTGTTGGATAAGAGTTTTATTCGACCGAGTATCTCTCTATGGGATGCTCCAGTTTCGTTTGTTCGGAAGAAATATAGTTCTCTTCGCATGTGTATTGACTACTAGAAATTAAACAAGGTTACCATTAAGAATAATTATCATCTTCCAATGACAGATAATTTGTTTGATCAACTCCAAGGAACGAGTTACTTCTCTAAGATTGACCTCCGGTTGGGTTATCACCAATTGAGGGTGAAGGAAGATGACTTCTTGAACTCGGTATAGCCATCATGAGTTTTTGGTAATGTCGTTTGGTTTAACTAATGCTCCAGCTGCATTTATAGACTTGATGAATAGAGTGTTTATACAATATCCTGACATATATGTGATTGTGTTTATCGATGAAATTTTTATTTATTCAAGTAGTAAGGATGAACATGCCAATCATTTGAGGATTGTGCTGCAAGTCCTCAAGGACCAACAACTCTTTGCAAAGTTTAGTAAATGCAAGTTTTCATTGAGATCTGTGGCTTTTCTTGGTCACATCATTTTCAGTATAGGTATTGAGGAAGATCCTAAGAAGAAAGATATGGTTAAGAGTTGGCCTAGACCTCTATCATCTTTGGATATTCACAGTTTCTTGTGTTCGGATGGTTATTATAGAAGGTTTGTGGAAGGGGTTTCTTCGATTGCCTCTCCATTAACGGTATTGACCCAAAAGAAGGTCAAGTTCTTATGGTCGAAAGAGTGTGAGAAGAGTTTCCAAGAGTTGAAAGATAGACTTACCTCCGCTCCGGTATTGACTCTACCAGAAGGGTCCGATGGGTTTGTTGTTTATTGTGATGTTTCAAGGATTGGACTGGGGTGTGTTCTTATTCAAAATGGGAAAGTCATTACTTACACTTCAATGCAACTTAAGATTCATGAAAAGAACTATCCTATCCATGATCTGGAACTCGTGGCGATTGTTTTTTCCTTACAAATTTGGAGGCATTACTTATATGGTGTTCATGTTGATGTATTTACCGAACACAAGAGTTTGCAATACACGTTCAAGCAAATGGATCTAAATCTTCGCCAAAGGAGGTGGCTTGAGTTGTTAAAGGATTACGACATGAGTGTTCACTATCAACCCGATAAGGTAAATGTGGTGGCGGATGCTCTTAGTCGATTATCAATGGGTAGTATTGCTCATATGGAGGAAGATAAAAAGGAGTTGGTTTGTAATGTTCATAGGTTGGCCCGATTGGGTGTTCGGTTGGTTCATTCTAGTGAAGGTGGTGTTATTGTTCATAATGGTTTAGAATCATCATTTATTTCGGATGTGAAAGCCAAGCAAGGTCTTGATCCGATTTTAGTTGAGTTGAAGGAAGTGATGATTAAAAAGTCCGTTGAGGCATTCCCCCAAGGGGGAGATGGTGTGCTTCGATATCAAGGTCGGTTGTGTTTTCCCTAATTCGATGACTTAAGAGAGAAAATCTTATCAGAAGCCAATAGTTCTCGATATTCCATGGACCCAAGAGCCACCAAGATGTACCGTGACTTGCGGGATGTCTATAGTTGAAATGGGCTGAAGAAGGATATTGCAAAATTTGTGGCTAAGTGTCCTAATTGTCAACAAGTGAAAGTTGAGCATCAAAAGCCGGGAGGTTTATCCCAAGATATTAGTATTCCTACTTGGAAGTGGGAAGATTTGAATATGGACTTAATTGTTGGTTTACCCCGTACTCGGTGACAACACGACTCGATATGGGTTATTGTAGATCGTCTGATGAAGTTGGCTCATTTCATTCCCGTCAAGGTTTCTTATTCGGTGGAGGACTATGCTAAGTTGTACCTAAGGGAGATGGTTAGGTTGCATGGAGTGCCCTATCCATTATCTACTATCGTAGTACCCAATTTACTTCTCAATTTCGGAAGTCTTTCCAAAAAGGACTTGGTACTCGTGTCAAGCTTAATACGGCCTTTCATACTCAAACTGATGGGCAAGCGGAGCGTACTATCCAAACTGCAGAATATATGTTGAGAGCTTGTGTGATTGACTTCAAGGGTAATTCAGATGATCATTTGCCTTTGATTGGGTTTGCTTACAATAATAGCTATCATTCAAGCATTGGTATGGCTCCATTTGAGGCTCTTTATGGTAGAAGGTGTAGATCTCCCATAGGTTTGTTTGAAGTAGGTGAGGTTGTGTTGATAAGTCCCAAGTTGATACATGAGTCTATGGAGAAAGTTCAGCTTATTAGAGAAAGTTTGAAAACGACTCAAAGTCGACAAAAGTCCTATGCCGATGTTAGGAGAAGAGATCTTAAATTTGATGTAGATGATTGGGTTTATTTGAAAATTTCACCCATGAAAGGGGTGAGGAGATTTGGGAAGAAAGGGAAGCTTAGTCCCCGTTATGTTGGCCCATATCAGATTTTGAGGCGTATTGATAAGGTTGCTTATGAACTTGATTTGCCAAATAACTTAGCATCAGTGCATCCGGTTTTCCATGTCTCTTTATTGAAGAAATATCTTGGTGATTCGACATTTATTGTACCATTGAAGAGTCTTGGTCTAAAGGACAGACTTTCTTATGAAGAAGTTCCGGTTGAGATTTTGGACCAGCAAGTTAAGAAATTTAGAAATAAGGAAGTTGTATCTGTAAAGGTCTTATGGAGGAATCAAAGGGTTAATGGTGCTACTTGGGAGGCTGAGGACGATATGATGTCTCGTTATCCCCATCTCTTTCCCTCCGATTCTGCTCTAGCTTGAGGAATTCAGCTCCTCATGGTTCATGCTTTTGGTTTCATGTGTATTAGTTGTTCTCATGTTTCCTCATGCATGCATACCCATGAAAACCTGATCTTTGAGAAAATGAATAAACTTGATTGATTTCTTTATGATTATGTGCATTTGAATATGTTTATAAGTTTTTGATGAAGTTGTATACTTGTTGGGTTGTTAGATCTCCTCCCCTACCCTCTTTGTATTGCCTTGAGTTCCATTCGAGGATAAATGTTCCCCAGGGGGAGATATTGTAACACCTCGAAATTCGGAAAAGAAAAGAAAGAAGTTTTTGGGTTGCAGGCTATGTCTACAGGTCCCATCTACGGACCGTAGAAGTTTCTACGGTCCGTAGATGGAAACCGTAGGAAGAGGGAAAATGATGTTTTAAAATCAAGTTCAGTACCCTTTTTACGGTTCCCCGGTAGGTCCCATCATTCTATGTACGAGTCATAGAGAGGTCTCATAGGTAGGTCCCAGACTTAGTGAAATTTTAAGGGGTCAAGTTGATTTTTACAATTGGTTTCTATGGACCGTAGGAAGACCTACGAGCTGTAGAAGTGTTCCGTCAAAAGATAGGTGATTGCATGGTCCGAGTACTTGGTCTATGGTTCACCAGTACGGACTATAGAAAGTCCTACAGTCTGTAGGTCAGAACCATAGGTCGAGTCCGATAGTTATTTTTAACGGGCTTTCGGGTCTTTTCCTAACTGTTTTAATCCAAAACTATGTCATTTTGCCTCTACCCTAAGCCCTATATAAGCTTTTAAGGCCCAAATTACCATTTTCTATTCATTGTCCTAAATCCTCCAAATTCTCTCAAGACTAAAGAAGAAGAAGAGGAGCTAGGGTTCATCCAAGTCTCCAATCCCCCATTCATTTTGGGATTTAAGTATCAAGGTATGTGGGTATTCACCCATAGAATCAATCTTCCATGGGGTTCCCAAAGGTTCTAATTTCTCAATCTCAAATTCAATTGTTTAAGTTAGGGTTTTAATTCAATCTTTATGGGTTTCACTCAATTATGATTTATAGTTGTTGATTTACTCTTCTAATGCAAGATTCAATGTTAATTCATGAAGTTTAGTTTAAATTATGTGGACCCGTGCCTAAATTATGATATTCAACTATAACCTATGAACTACGAATTTATGAAGATATCCATGTTTTATGAAATTATTGTAAATGAATTGGGGATGCTTTTAAAGGAAAGTATCAATGTTATTGTAAAAGGTTTTCGCACATGCTATTATGATCATGATTGTGAAAGGTATTTCTCACTTATGGATTCACATTGGTGAAAGGTTTTCTCATCTATGTTGAATTATATTTAAGGAGCTATTCTATGTTTTGATCTAAAAAATGTAGATTGTTATTGATCATTGCCTTTCCTATGTTATATTGATATTTGACTTTTATCTATTCAGTTGGGATTTAGAATTAGCACCGAGGGGGCTTTGAGGTGGAGGCTCAAATATGGTAGTCTCTAGTAGCAACCTCTAGTCCCAAACTACGTACCTCCGTAGGATTGTCTTAAATGGCCTAGCTAGTGGATCCACTTTAGCAAAAGATGATATGTACGGATTTTACCTTGGCAAGTAGATTCCCCTTCTTTTGGTATGAGGGATATACCAGATTCCATTTATTATCGGTTAAAGCTAAGATCCCACAAAAATGACTGTATTTTTTTCAAGCTTTTCTTATGTCCCCTATTTCCAATGCATTGACTATATCTCAGGATTTTCATGTTTTGCTTATTTAAGCCTTTAATTGTTCAAAGAATGATCATGTCTACTTGCTTTAAATCATTCATGCTATCATGCCTATTCTATGCATATTTCCCCATACTTAGTACATTCCATGTACTAATGCATACTTGTGCCAACATTATCTCATGAATGTAGGGTCCGACGTTCCTACCTCGCACACTCATTGCTAGACATCCCTCGAGTGCTTCAAGTGATTGGTGAATCCTCATGTTCTGAGTACCGAGACACTTTATAGCTTTATGTCAATTCCATTTCAAACGTTGTATTTGTGATAATGCTCAAATCACACCTCCAAAACCAATTGAAAGAGTGAGCGATCGTAGTCAGTAAAAAACCCAACGAAGACTCGGGGTCGAATCCCACAGAGAATGGTATATCGTAGAGAATTCTTTATCAACAGATTTGGACTTTAATTTAGCTCATTTGCAATAGTAAGAACAATTGGGTGTATGGTACCACCAACTTAATATAAAGATTTGATTATAAATTTCACAATTAAACTAAAAGATCAAAGAAATCAAGAGTTAACAAGCAATCTAGGGGTGCGGGGATTGGATATCAATGTCACATAAGGGTGATTGTGCTGCTCTATAGTGATGAACATTCATTAATAGGCTAAGTCATCTTCAATGACGCTAATCATCTTTCAATATCAAAGCATCTATGCCTAGAATCTGCTTTCGGTCTCATCTAAATGTGAATCCTAAACAATCCAATACCTTACTCTATCCTCTCTTTCAAGAATAGGGCAAATAGATCCGACTCATAACCTCTCTTTCAAGAAAGCTACAGACATCAAACCTAAATTACTAGAATTGAACAAATTACCCACTCCAATCAATCTCTTTCGAGCATCAACTAGAGATCGGAAGTAGGAATTAAGTTTGCAACCTTAACCCTTAAGTTAACCTCATGATAATTAGACCAAGTTCATGCATGAACATCAAAAAAATAGAGCATAGCACAATACCCACTACATTAAATCAACACCCAACCCCATTTGAGTACCCCTAGATCTTGGGGTTTTAGCCACCCATCAAAAAAAGTAAAGAAATTATACCTTCCATGAAAGCAGCCATGGGTAACTTGAAATCAAACAATTAAGAGTAAACCCACTTTAGATTCAACTTCAATTTATCAATCTCAAACTCCAAATTGTAAAACTCCAAAAGCTAGAAAAGTGTTCTTTAATGGTAAAGGGTTCTTCAAAACTCTCCAAACTCACTTTCTCATCTACTCTCCAAATCTACATACTAAAAATTATATCCTTTAGGATATTTATACTTTCCCAAATTTGGCCCAAATCCACTTTGTAACAGACTAGTCGACATTAGTCGGGCTCGCCAAACGTGATCGATGACTCGCCCTTCGCTCCTTAGTTTGCCTTGTAATGCTCTAGGCTTCAGGTGTTTGAACCTCAGTTGGTGAACTCGATTGAGTCAGACTTTCACTTTCGGCGGCTCGTTGAATACCACCTTAGTTCACCTTTCCAGCATTAAATATTTGCACTGCACACTGTAACTTTGGGCAATGATCATCAGGACTGTTATTCTTGTTCGGCTCATAGCCTTTTCTACTGGAGTCTGTCGACCTTCCTTGATAGACACAAGTGCTATGCACTGTCAAATTTGGCGAGGTCATGCTCAGACGGTGATCCGCCCTTCATGTTAGGCGAGCGGCATTGTTCACTTTTCACTTCTTTTTGTATTTTTGTCCATTCTTTCAAAAATCAGTCCTTGCCTTGTCCAATCGCCTTCATAGCTGCAAATCATCAATAATCTATTAGAAAAGGACAAAGTTAGGCATTGAGGATACTAATTATTGAGCTAAATGGACCTTAAATGAGTACAAATCTACCACTCATCAACGTGATGTATGGGTTACGTCCCAATCACTTTCCTTATATTATATTAGATAGCCTATTGAGACGTACGTTAGACTTCAGCTTTGTCAAACTCTTTTGATGTATGAAATGTTATCTTTTAAAGTCTTTATTTCTATTATCTTGTATGATGTATGCTAAGTGACTTGTGTAGGGCCTCTCGGGATTTTATATGTCGTGTTACACCTAGGGTATACTTTGGGTCGTGACAGTGTTTGGCTTTGAGGTAGGCTACAACTTACTATTCTTAAACCTTGTTTGTTTATTGTTCTAGCATGATAATTTGCTCAATGATGGGCTAGTATTTAGCATGATTCCTTATTGTTATCGTTGTTGAATTGATTTCACCTTATATTGGTTGTTTCGTGTGAAGTTGTGTTGATATTGATTAGTGCGGTGTTATGTTTGTTCTGGTGAGTTGTGAAATAGTTAGAATGGCCTTACTTTTGAGGTTGTTGACCTTAGCCTAGGGTTTACTAGTATTTTCCTTAGATATTGGCTTTTGTGTCCTATGGGGCTTGGTTTGGGGATGAAATTGGGTTAGTTACGACCCTCTGGGCTAGGTTGTAACCTTCGGGTAGCCTGTTAGTATGTGTGGACGGTTTGTTGTTGGGCGATGACTACCTAGACTCATTTAGGGCCCTACTCCTGTTAGTGATATAATTGACTTGAGGTGATATTCTGAGAAGTACTAGCCATTCCAATGTAAGTTTCAGGGGTGTGCTAGGGTCCAATAAGGGTTTCTGATGTAAGATTTTGGGAAGGATTAACCTTTCTGATGTATGATTCTAGGGTATGCTAGGGTCCAATAAGACTTTCCGAATATTTGGGGAAGGACTAGCCATGCCGACGTAAGATTCTAAGGTGTGCTAGGGTCCGATAAGGCTTTTCGATGTAAGGTTCTTGAAGATGCTAGGTTACATGGTGTTATCCCGATGTCAAATTTTGGGAAGACGTTTGTATTTATTACTGAGTTGTGCCTTGTAGTAAAGCTATTATGTGTATTGTCGGGCTTATAGGGTTCAACCGAGTTATTGACGCTATGATTATTGCTATTATGCCTTTGTTTGTGCCTTCTGGGCTTATAGGGGTCCAAATAGGATTTAGATAACCTTATTGGTTTTGTCGTTTGCCACATTATTTTACTATAATTCATGTCTAGCTATGCATTTACTATTGTCGTATTACCCTGTCATTTACTCACTTATTATTATGTTATTGATATTAAGACTGGTCACCGGACCAGGTTACTCTGGTACCATTCCGGTCCGTTTCGATTTGTTCTGGTATGATAGTATTCAATACGGAACGGCATATGTTGAACTGGTACTCGAAACGAAACGATACCATAATTTGGTACTGATACCTGTATGTACCGATTCATCCCAATTCCAGTTTTAAGTAATTGTTTGTTTTCTTAACAATTAAACTCATTTGAACTCAATGAAATAGTTTACGCTATAACTTTTAACAATTACATCTAATAAAAGAAAATGCTTTCATAAATCTACCAAAAATTAGTCAACAAAGGTATTTTTTATACCAAAAGCAAATGGAGGGTAAAATTGAGTTATATTCCTGATTCAAGGGCAATTTTGATTCTTTTTTTACAATGCTGGACTGCCATGTCAGTGATCTAAATGACTTCTGTGGACATTTATTTTTAATTTAGAGGCATTTATGGTCCAAAACAGAGACAACAAGGGTATTTTTTATATAAAACAAATGAAGGATAAACGTGAGTTATTCGAACAATTCAAGGGTAAATTTGGAACTTTCCGTTTAAAGATTAATGACTCGTGTTTTACCTCTTTTTCCGACACCAGTACCGTTTAGAGGCTCCAATCAGAAACCATGATTTCTCCTTCAAAAATGACGAAAAACCTTAGACATAGCATAATTTCTTCTAGGAATCAAATCCAACCCTAAAGTTCAGAATTTTCTACGTACCAAATCTTTTTTCTTTGGTTGCTAATATCATCATACCTTTCTGTTTTCTTCATTCCAACAGATTGTGAGCTCATTTCATTCTGTATAACCAAAAAAAAATAAGTTGAAGAGACTACTGACAACCCACAGCCAGGGGCGGATCTACATGGAGTTCAGGATCAAAAAATTACAGTGTATATAGGATCAAATCTGTATTTTATGTCTATATATTTAATATTGAACCCACCCAACACAAGTAAGGGGCTTGGTTCAGTGGTTGTGGGGTTCACAAACTAGTTAGCGCGCAAATTTGAATCTAGCCAGCAACATTTTTCAATGTTTTAGCTTGAAATCTGGTACAACTTATTTGTCAGCACTATTTAGCATGTTTTTTTTAACCTCCTCAACGGAAATCCTGGTTCCACCACCACACACAGCAACAAAGCCATTTGAATAGAAATAGCCATCTACTCCTTAGAAAAACCAAGATTATTTAGCGCTACACTAATATCTTCCTTGCTGCAACTTCCACATTCAACAATGGTAGAATTCATGGCTGGCAAAACATGCTCAAGAGGGTAGTTCCTGTTTGAATGAACTTTAGAAGCATCACTGCAAACTCCATTTAACACCACAGTTTTATGTACTCCTCCAACCAATAATTCATAATCCGTGTCTCCACTTTCTCCGGCAAAAACCACAAGATTTGACAAGTTTATGCCCCATCGAACGAACATGTACCTGAACATAAGGTCTAATGATTAATAGAGATTTTACAAACACAGCGGCTATTGTGTCTTTAATCTTGCTAATACATACATTAAAAGCCCTAATACCATGGATTTCCATGTATTAGTAATACACACCTCAACACACATGCATAGATTAAAAAAAATTACCAAATAAGATACTACTAATACACATAGTTAATTACATGCATTATTTTTACTAATACACTCTACCAAATGACCCTTAAAAGAAACAAGGGAGGACAAATTTGCCAATGAATGGAAGTTGAGGACTGCATGAAAAAAGAAGCATATGATTCATCAAAATGGTAGAACTTTTTAACCATGTATTTCCACCTAAAATACAGTTGGAACTGGTTGCTGTTCCCCTTGTATGTAAAGAAAAAAGAAGTCATTTGTTTAGTTAACAAACTAAAGAAAAAAAGGTGGTAGCAGAGTCAATATCCTTAGAAAAATATTGCCTACCTAAACTATCCTTATAGTCATAATTAAGACTTGGGTTGACAATTTGATGTAAGGAATGTGAAAATTTAATTTGTTAGAAAGAAAATAGGCAGGAAATGACCTGAGTGCTTGTGATCTTGAAGCAAGAACAGGGATGACATTCAGCCTGCTTCCGCTTTGGCAATATATTGCATGGCATCTTAGCGCCTGAATTCTCAGTAATCTCCTAACTTCCTTCACAGGAGGAACCTAGACAAAAGAACATTAGATTACTTAACAATTAGATGTAGTAGTGTCACACTGAGGAGGTCAACTTACTAATGATTGATCATTTATTCTGAAAGAAAAGCAATGTGCAGATGCTGAGTCAATCTCCTTTATAGCTATCTCAGCTTTGTTTTTAACTTTGTCATTTAGAGAATCTGCCCAACGAACAATAGTTTTCCTCAGATCTTCTCCACCCCAACGGTAATCAATGTGAGTTTGATAATCTGAATCTACAGTAAAAGAAGGCCCTGAACATTTCTCCTCAGAATTTAAACATGGATAATAAACCTCCCCACCACTATTGCAGATATAAGCATCAAAGTCGTGTGGTTTAAACTTGGACAACTCTAAAAATGACTGCACCTCACTAATGGTCAAGGCTGTTGACAAGATAAAACCAATGGATGATGCCTTCTTGACAGTCTCAATAATTGTTTTGGTAACATCAGCTAAACCAGCTGCGGTATCACAATCCGCCGCAATTACAATTAGCTTCCTTCTCCTTGACAGTTGAAACTTACTTTGCTCTGCTTTCTCCATGGACCTACTTACTGGAAGTGTTGAGACCATATTATCCAATTGACTCTTCTTTTTTGTGGCATTTTCCACGAAATCCAGGGCAGTCACTGAAGTACCACTCTTTTCATTTTTATCCCCGTCCAATGAGAGTTTCAAGCTTAAAGACAGATCTTTAATATCTCTCAAGGAATCTTCAGGTGAATCTGGTTCTGAATCGGAGCATTCATCCTCATTTCGTTTCCATTTCGGCTGCCTTTGTTTGCAAGACATCACTCGTGATAAATACGTCTTGCAGTGCTCTGGCCAAGAGAAGAGGTGTATATTTCGCAATCCGTTGTCCCTACATCTTGCCCAAAGCTGCTTATCAGCTACTAGCTTCAAAAGTGCATCAGCAACAGAATGTTGATCATGCGGATCAACTAGCAAACCATTGTCAAGCACCTGAAACAAAGTAAATGGTAAGTCCTCGAAAACTAACATTACATGTCTATATTTAAATCCAGTGGACAAAAAAAAAAAACCCTGAAACAATTAAGTAGGCTCCATCAGAGGACAAACCCGGTTAATGTCAACTGGACCACCATTTTTTGTGGCAACCATGGGCAGACCATGAGCTGCTGCCTGTTTGAATAGGAGACATCAGTTTGCAAATGGACTTGGCATACATACTGTAAATCCGAAATTACGAAAAGAGGAAATCAGAAAAGCACCTCAATCAGAGTGAGTCCAAATGGTTCAATGAAAGCTGGATTGATGAAAACCCCCTGCAAAATTGTGATATTTACAAGTGAATTTAACAAAGAGACGTGATGCTTAATTACGATATGTCAACGCTCTTTTTTTATTTTTCATCTGCTATATCTAAGTGAAAAAACATTGCTGTTGATATGAAATTGGAAGGCTTTCACAGTCTGTCACCTTTCACTCTGTCATTATTCATTTTGTGTCTGTGTTTTCTATGTGTAGCGCATAGTATAATAGTAACCTTAAGAATTACAGCCTACCATGAATTAGACAGGTTTCGAAATCAATTCTCAGGTCACTGGAATTGAAGCAGAAATCTTAACACAATCCCTCATGAATACTGAGGCAGCAGACGCTTCCAACTACCGCAACTACTTTCCTTTCTGCTCCACAATCCAAAACTTCCATCTAAATACTAGGATAAGGAAAATGCTGGAATATTATGTTTCTTTTATTCTGTAATCTTTGGATAATGATAGAGGTTTATCATTAACCATGGATATGTTGTATCATCGCGTGATTCACTATAAATGAGTGGTCTATATTAAGAAATAACAATTCAGTGATTCATGCTTCTTCAATCTGGCAGTTACTCGGGGTAATCACTGTACAATCAGAAATAAGAGAATGGAGGTTCTGTAGGCAAAAGAGATTATGTGGGAACAAGCTACACAAATAGTTTACACCAGGAAATTTCACAGATATTTATGTAATTTGCTCATCTACCTTTGACTTTGCAGCCAGACGATATATCTCAGGAACATCAGATTGCTTGTGATGCTTAGGATACGCAACTTGACCATATAAATCATACTTGTCAATCAGTTTAATTATTGAAACAAGGACAGATGAATTTGTACTGGACATTTCATCAATTACATCACGATTTCCCATCACTAATGTCTGCAATGAAACATAATAGAAGAATATTAGAAAAGAAAAATTAACTGCATAATAGGCTGATTATTGATGAGTGGAGGGGGAATTTGTAAAGTTACAAGGTTTGCGAGCTCTCTCAATTGTCGGCACTCTCCAAATGCCTTGACTAAAGTGATTAAGTTTTTCTTTGGGTCAGGCCTTGCAAGAGCAAGTATCATAGGCTTGTGTGGATTGGTAAAGAAGCGCATGATCTGTCAAAGAATTATAGTTTTGAGTTAGGACCAACATCAAATCTGCACAATTTTAAACAAGAATGGTTGAAGTAAAAAAGAAACAAGAGCAACATAAATCTTCAATTTAGGAGATGAAAGATTCAAGGAAGATAGTGATTGAAACCTCCAACCAAATGGGTGGATCTGCACTCCCAACATTATGTTCATTTCCTTCGGCTTCTCCATCCATGTCACCTTCGTGTGGAATAATATGATGAAATTCCATTCCTGGAGGAATCACCTGCCAAAGTAAAATAACAAAGTTGCTATAATATATAAACACGAAGAGGGAAAGAAAAGAACAAGAAAGAGATGCAAGGATGATGCAAGAACAACGAATTCAAGAAGTCCTCAGCAAAGAGTATACGAAAGAAAGACAGGATACTCCTAACACAGTGAATACAAAACTAGTCTAAATAGAAAGATTAAGTGTCTCACCATTGCGCGAGGCATAAATCTTCCGTAGCAACTCACACTGCGTTTCGTTCTTGCCCTGAGTTTGCGTTCTAACTTTGGATCAAATCCATCATAGAGATTCCATTGTTCTTCTATCTCCTGCCGTGTACTAGTAATTATCATCTCAGATACATCAAGAGACAACTCTTCAGCCTCTATGCGCCGCATTATTTTGTAAGTTGCATTTATCTCCTCTTTTGGTTGTCGTCCTTGCTTTAGCAGTTGTTCCAGCTTGTCTCGTCCAAGTGAATGGCCAGTCAAAACCATCGGTACATTTAAAGCCCCTGATAGAAGAGCAGCAGATTCACCGGCATCTGCATAGTGTCCATGAATAACAACAGGCCAGAGTGGCTGCCCACTACCAGTTTGCTCTCCTAGAACCTTCGACATCTGGACGATGTGACTAAGCGCACCATCAACAAATTCAGGAATATGAGGCCAAAGTAACTCTTTCGGGATATATTTATCTTTTGGGCCAAATGGTATGCGGATGATGTAGGCACCACCACTTTCCCCTACTTCAGGCATGGCATCTAAAGAGTCTGTTAGGTTTATCATTTCTGTTGGTTCACCATAGGTCCAATCTACATCAGGTGCTGATACTTGTCTTGTCAACAAATCAACACGATAAACTCCAGGCATCATACCTAAAGCTCTGGCTAATTCCACAACATACTTGACCTGTGTTGAAGGAAAGATTCAAAACCCACCACAAGAAACACAAACACAACAGACACAGAGCATCAAAAAATTTGGACAGATAGCAGATTATTGTCATGCTTATATGAATAACTGTTCCCACAAAGTGTTATACAAAGAAAACATACTTGGCCACCAGTGTCAGAATCCCGACCAAGCTCCATGTTTTCTCCCCTTATCAAGCCATGAAGACTGCAAGCAAGGTTTCTGTTAGACAGAACTGATATTATGTATTAATTATGAAATATATTTAAACACAAGATCTCAGGAACTGAGAAGAACAATGCCTGATTAACACAATGTAAAGTTTCTTTTCCATGTATTGATTAGCCCAATTTGCCATCGCATCCACAGAGCTGACCCTGGACATTCTTCCTCGGACACTATCACCATGAGTTGAGAGGTCACCAACAATGTCTATCTTTTCTCCATCTGATAAGTCTGACATGTCAACAGTTGCTTCTCTCCGTGCCCTTTCACGTTCACGATGCCTTTTCGCCACACGCTGAGCTTCTTCCCCTTCAAGCTGAAAGTATCATAGCAAGGGCATGCATTACTTTCTGATTGAAGCAATTAACAATGTTAGACTGAGCATGTCTCAGTAACCAAGGACATTGAGAATAGCTAGAGCAAGTGGCAGCAACTGAGGGCTATCACCATCCAGTGTAATCCACAAATTGAAAACTGTCATAGCAGCTGGGCGCCTTTTAGTGATTTAAGATTATGAATGTACGAATTCTTAACTCTTTATGGAGGGAAGCAATTGGACAAAAACAGGTTATTACTTTTTCCTTCTGAATTAAACTTGAGTGAACTTCATATACAGACGGAATAAAGATGTCATACAATTGGCATGAAATTTGCATGGTTAATATTAATAGTATTGCTATAGCTTTAATAGAAAGTTTCATATTCATCATAAAGATTACAGGCAAAGTTTTAAATATAATATAATGTGGTAGAGTGCTGTCCAAAATAGAATCGGTGAAGTCCCCAATAAACATTACACAAAATCACTTCTACATTAACGTGAGAATAACCATCATTAACTTCAAGTTATAAACTCATTGAAAGGTTATGCAATTATGTGAAGTCAAATAAGTAAATCAAACTAATGAAATCAAACTTTTTTGAATCAAATAAAAAAACACATCAACCCAAAGTACAACCCATGGATATATATACACAAGAACCTGTTTCTTCTTGCGAGTCAAATTCCAAATCCTCCAGCACATGTTTTCCAATCTTGTATTCCTCTCTTGTGAATCCCGAATTGACGAAGCCTATGACATATTTCAAGAGATCTGCTTAATACTCATGTCAATGCATATCCAATACATTTAGACCACACAAAAACAAAGAAAAAAGAATCTAACAGATTAACATCTTTCTCAGTTGATAAGTATAAAGAGAATAAATATTTGAGGTGTATGATAATTACAGTTACATATCGAAGCAACAAACCATTATTCTCAATGAAACATCTGTCGGAATTAACAAACTCCAATGTGATCAAATGACTTTGAAGAATAAAATTATTACCTTCTTGATTATTTAAAACAAAACTTATTTTAGACCAAAATGAAAAGGTAAATACACTAAATAATATGGACCGGAGGGAGTATCTGTTTCAACTTGCATATCTTGTTTTACTTTTACGTAAATATAAATACACTTTCATTAATTTGCTGAATAGGCCTTTATAAAGACCAGTTAAAGATAACCTTTTGATCTACTTTAAGGCTAAATTCTAAAAGTGGATATCCGGCGAGTACACAAC
The DNA here is from genome assembly GCA_029582245.1 of Solanum etuberosum. Taxonomy (NCBI): domain Eukaryota; kingdom Viridiplantae; phylum Streptophyta; class Magnoliopsida; order Solanales; family Solanaceae; genus Solanum; species Solanum etuberosum. The sequence goes on along the minus strand of JAJONR010012091.1, from coordinate 2,412 downwards.
CTTCTAAAGGGAGAGCAAAAGGATGTTTTGTTGTAAACTTTCAACCGCCAATTTTTATCACTATTTTCCCATCTTTTATCCTTTTGAGTTAGACACATTTCAAGAGGAAACATTGAAACCAAACTTCAAGACAATGAAACTACACCAAATTGACAAAGGAAAAAGGGACAATACCTATCAAAACAAAAAGGATGGATCACTCTAATTAAGGGAACACTTCTCATCTATTCCACATACTTTACTTCCATGTTCCCAATTCCCTCCTCAATCTCTAAAAACCTAAAGAAACTAATGAGGAATTACATATGTGATGGAATGGATGGAAATCAGAGTATCACCTGGTTGAATGAAGATGATTATGGCTCTGATTACAGATGGGGGATTGGGCATTCGAAGATTGAGCACTTTGAGTCGATCTCTCTTTGAAAATAATTGGGTAGATTCGTCTGAAGTATGGATGCAGTCTATATGGTTGGTTTCCAGATGAGGTTACAACATCATGAAGTTAGAACATTGTAGTCATCATCATACCGGATTAGCTTGTGAAATGAAGCATAATGGATAGGATAATTCCTGAAGACTTATTAAATTCTCAGGGGGATTAGAAACAAGATACTATTTCAGCTCAAACTACCTAGACAGATGAATTCCATTAATTGTTCTGAATTACCAATGCAAAAGGGGTTATGTTGGCCAAAGTTCGTAAAAGGGATAGAACCATATCTGTCTGTGAGAAGATGTTTGTAGAATTGGAAATGCAATGAGGTGGAAAGGTTTCTGCAAAAACTCTATCACCGCAACCAATTCAGGTTGCCTGATAAGTTATTACCATAAAGATCATCCTGAAATTGTTTACTGCTGAAGTCCTATAGCAATGATCCAATCAGTGGTAAGTCATTTGATTTCTTAACTTTATGGGGAAATCAATGGTCGATGTGCTGTCCGATTGATTGCATTTGACCTTCAGTTAAACAAAATGCAAGATTTTGGTTCCTCAAGCTAACTAAATTAGCATAATATTTTCTATGAATGGGAAAAAGTACAAGGAAGAAAAAGTGATAGGTGAGGAACACAAAGTCCTTGACGTGGACCTTGTGATTGGTTAGGCAGAGATGGTCATTGTGCATATAGATAGATCATCCTGAATTAGGGATGTGGGGATGATTCTCTAGAAAGAACTGTTGAGCAGCTGGTTAAGAGTACAGTTGTTGATTAGTGTTAGTTAGCTGACAATTAGTTTTAATTAACAGTGAAAAGTTAGTTAGAGTTTGTTATTCAGTTAGATAGCTAGCCACTTCTATATAAAGCATAGTAAAGCATCTTTTCAGTGTAGTTGTACATTCATAATTCGATCAATGCAGAATCTCTTTCTTCTCTGTTAATTAGAATTGTTCAGTTCTTCAGATGTAGCTTGTTAAGAGTTACTGAAATTAACATGGTGTCAGAGCGATTGAGAACGATTTTGAGGGCTTAATTCTCAGGATTTTACGGCTTTGCTGTAACAAAGTTTGCAGGAATTAATTCATGGCGATCGAGGATGCATCTGCAGAAGGATCGAGCGGCAGAGCAACAGGAGACGCCATTAATGGAAGCTCAGTTACTCTTGATCATAATCATCCGTTGTACTTGAGTTCTTCTGATGTGCCAGGAGCTTTATCGATTGGGATTCAATTGACCGGAATGGAGAATTACACAATTTGGAGTCGAGCAATGGAGATCGCACTGCTTGGAAGGAACAAATTGGGATTTGTCGATGGATCTGTGTTGCACACTGATTTCGAAGGAGAATTGAAGAAGATTTGGGATCGCTGCAATGCTATCGTTATCTCTTGGCTTACATATAACGTGAGTAAGGAACTGCTTAGTGGAATTCTTTATTCTTCCAGTGCACATCAGGTATGGATTGATCTCAAAGAGGGATTTGATAAGGTCAATGGATCGAGATTGTATCAGTTGCATAGAAGTATATTTATGCTTACACAAGGAGTTTTGTCTGTCTCTGCTTATTACACAAAATTGAAAAACTTGTGGGATGAGTATGATTCTATTATGCCTCCACCTAGCTGTGATTGTTCTAAGTCTAAGGAGTATGTGGAACAAATGCAATATCAGCGTTTACTTCAATTCATGATGGGCTTGAATGATAGTTATTCACAAGCAAGAGGTCAAATCCTCATGATGCATATTTTGCCTAATGTGAACCAAGCCTATGTTATAGTTATACAGGATGAATGTCAGAAGGGGATTGCTGGCAATATTAATGAAGGAATGGAGTCTTTGGCAATGTATACAAACAGGACAAGTCGACCACAACAATTCAACAATAGGCAGAATCCAAGGAAGAATTATCAGTCCCTTTATTGTGACTTCTGTAACATGAGGGGACATGTTAGGGGAGATTGCAACAAGCTC
>JAJONR010012090.1:0-16640 GCA_029582245.1 Solanum etuberosum | reverse complement strand
TTCCTAGAATTTCTGGATCAAGTATTAAGATTAATGGTTCGAAGGCATTTGTACCACAGAGTGCTTGGATTCAGACGGGCACTGTTAGAGACAATGTTCTGTTTGGCAAGGAAATGAATAAAGCACGTTATGATGATGTCCTGGAACGATGTGCTTTGAAACGTGACATTGAGATGTGGGCTGACGGAGATCTAAATTTGGTAGGAGAAAGAGGAATGAACCTAAGTGGTGGACAAAAGCAAAGAATTCAGTTGGCCAGAGCTATTTATAGTGATTCAGACATCTATCTGCTAGATGACCCTTTCAGTGCAGTTGATGCACAAACTGGAGCTCATATGTTCAAGGCAAGTACTACATCCTACTATAGTAGAATTCTTTTCAGTAATCTAGTTGCTCTTATTGATGTGCTACAATCCTTCATCATATTGCAGAAATGCTTAATCCAACATCTACAAGAAAAAACAGTTGTTTATGCCACTCACCAGTTGGAATTTTTAGATACTTCTGACCTCATCCTGGTAAGTTGAAACTATCTTAAGCTATTGGTTTTCAGTTGATCGAAACAAACTAGAAAAGTATATCTTAGTTTTTATGCTTACCTGATATGCTTAGGTAATGAAGGACGGAAGAATTGTTCAATCAGGAAAGTATAACAAGTTGATTGCAGATCCGGATGGTGAGCTCCTAAGGCATATGGTGGCTCACAGTAAATCATTAGATCAAGTGAACCCTTCCCAAAAGTGCAGCTGCGTAACCAAGGGTAAGCATCAGAATAACCAAATTGAAGTCGAAGAGTGCTTTGAAGATCTTACCTGTGACAACAGGATCTTAGGAAGAACTCAGCAGGAAGATGCAGTATCAGGTCGAGTTAAATGGAAAGTCTACTCGACCTTTGTGACCTCGGCGTATAAAGGGGCCCTTGTACTTCCGGTCCTTCTATGTCAAGTTTTCTTCCAGGGACTGCAGATGGCAAGCAACTACTGGATTGCATGGGGAACAGAAGAAGAAGGAAGGGTTACCAGCGAGAGATTAATTGGAATATTCGTGCTGATGTCAGGGGGAAGCTCTCTTTTCATCTTAGGAAGAGCAGTTATGCTCTCAACTATCGCAATTGAGACTGCTCAGAAGCTCTACATTGGAATGATCAAATCACTCTTCCGAGCGCCCTTGTCATTCTTTGACTCCACCCCTTCCAGCAGAATTCTCAATAGGGTGAGTGTAGCAGCTGAAATGATCTATTTGTCTTGAAATGCGTCTATATTAAGTTCTTTGTTTCTCAAAACATGACTTTCTAGCTGCATCTATACTGAACTTCAAGTTTTGTTTCTTTCTTGTCAGTCTTCTACGGACCAAAGCATCGTGGACACAGATATTCCGTATAGATTGGCTGGACTAGCATTTGCACTTATTCAATTATTGAGCATTGTTGTCCTTATTTCCAATGTTGCCTGGCAGATCTTTTTTCTCTTCCTTCTGATACTTGCCCTCTCCATGTGGTATCAGGTAATAAGAAGCTCAACCTGAAGTTACTTTTGGTCCCTATTTACTTTTAACTGCCAGAAAATTATTGGAACGCAAACAATGAGTATTTTTACTTCCCATAAATATGGCCTTAGTGCTAATGATTCAATTCTTATTGCAGGCATATTACATTACCACTGCTAGAGAACTGGCAAGGATGATTGGCATTCAGAAAGCTCCAATCCTGCATCATTTCTCTGAATCTCTCAACGGTGTAGCAACAATTCGTTGTTTTAATCAGGAAGACCGATTCTTGAATAAGAATTTAAGTCTCATCGATGACTATTCTCGTGTTGTCTTTCACAACTCTGCTACAATGGAATGGCTCTGTGTTCGAATTAACTTTCTCTTCAATCTCATATTCTTCTTTCTTCTCGTCATCCTGGCACACCTTCCACGAGAGGCTATAGACCCCAGTAAGCTTTTATTCTTCTCCATTTCCATTTCCATTTCCATTTCATGCATCCTGTGTAGCACATTCCTAGGCAGTTAATCAACAAAATTCCAGGCAGCTTCTCTGGTGATGCATGAGTAGACATAAGAAACAAATCTTAGAGTAAGAACTTACACAAACTGAGGAAGTCAAAGTCTATGATAACAACTTTTTCTTTCTTTCACTGTGGTAAATGGTTTCAGTGTGTGATGTCACATGTTTCATCTGTTTGCAGGTTTAGCAGGACTAGCAGCTACCTATGGCTTAAATCTTAATGTTCTCCAAGCTTGGGTTATATGGAACCTTTGCAATGTCGAGAACAAAATGATATCAGTTGAGAGGATACTTCAGTTCAGTGACGTTCCTAGTGAAGCTCCACTGATAATTGAAAAGTCCAGGCCAAAACCCGATTGGCCTCTAAAAGGAAGAATTGAAATTAAAGATCTTCATGTACAATACAGCCCTGATCTCCCAAGAGTTCTAAAAGGTATAACCTGCACCTTTCCAGAGGGAAAGAAAATTGGTGTCGTTGGAAGAACAGGTAGTGGAAAGTCTACTTTGATCCAAGCTCTCTTCAGGGTTGTGGAACCATCTGAGGGATGCATTCTTATCGATGGAATTGACATTTCCAAGATTGGTTTGCAAGACCTGAGGTCTAAGTTGAGTATAATACCACAAGATCCAATTTTATTCCAAGGAACAATTAGGACTAATCTTGATCCATTACAACAACATACAGATCAGGATATCTGGGAGGTAATGTTCTGAACTTCTTTTTCTTGGTTTTATTCGACTAAGTATGAGACTTTGTAACTTACTACGATATACTATCCTGTATTATGAGCAATCTCACATGACTTTGTAACTTACTCTAAGAATGATTTCATATTTCAGGTCTTGCAAAAATGTCATTTAGCTGATATTGTAAAGCAGGATCTAAGGCTTCTTGATGCACCAGGTACAAATACTAGGTTCTGTGGCCTGAACCCACCTTTATATTCAAAATACACAACATTTGGAAAGGGAAACAAATGATCTTCAAATTAATGATCAAGAATTTATGTTGCAGTTGCAGAAGATGGAGAAAACTTGAGCGTGGGTCAAAGGCAGATTGTGTGCCTAGCTAGGGTATTGCTACAGAAAAGGAGAATATTGGTACTTGATGAAGCTACTGCTTCAGTGGATACAGAGACGGACAATGTCATTCAGAAAACTATAAGAGAAGAAACAAATGGATGTACAGTTATAACAGTGGCACATCGGATACCCACAGTTATCGATAATGATCTTGTTTTAGTTCTTGGTGAAGGTAAAGATACAGGACCTAGCACTAGCACCTCAAGCACACACACAAAAACACAGCATAACGTTAGTAGTGGCAGAATATAGTGCAACCATTAACCTGCGATGGGCTAAGAACTCAAAAAGTTGGAAGACATAGAACAGCTGAGAATACACACACCATATTATTCGAAATGGATTATATTACCTGATAAAATCTGTCTTGTTTGATGCAGGAAACATTCTCGAGTTTGATACTCCTAACCAGTTATTGAGGAACAGTTCTTCTGCATTTTCAAATCTGGTGGCAGAATTCTTGCGGAGATCATCCAAGGGGTTAACCTAACAGCATAGCACTAGGCCCATGTGATAGAACAACTAGTTTAGATCCTCTAAAGGAATGACCATTCAATCTGCCAATGTAATGTGGCATTGTATAGTACAGAATCACAAACTGACATCAAGAAATACAGCAAGTTGAGCAGCTATAACTGGAGTAACTGAAGAAATACAGCAAGTAGAGCAGCCACTTCAAAAAGTATATTTCTTATATCTGCCAACCAAAGGTGACATGAACCCTGCAGGATATGTACAGTGTTAATTCTTAATCCCTAACTCATAGTTCTTGTACTTAAAGGAGCTATATTTATGTTGAAAGTGTTTTCAAATAGCAATCCATTGTGTCGGTAACAAGACTTAGAGTAAATGAATTACTTCTTGATTTTTGAAGGCTATTTCTTGTGTCTGAATCTGGTTTAAATATCAATTGAAGTGAAAATCAGGACGATTGACCTCTTAACGTCCCACAAACATGACTTTAGCAGGAAAAATAAATTACATCATCTGTAATTTGTATATCTGAATGGAGTGCTCTTCCAGAAGTCTAAGAAATCTACGATATAGTTGTTCAACCTTTTCATATCTATGCTTCATCATTAGGCATAATTATAGCCAAAAGACACGATCAAACATGAAAATCAATGTATTTTGGTTCTCTCTTTCTTGTTATTTGTCCCTTCTTATTTGTATGATTTCTTGGCTGTCTTCCATCTGTTTGTCTCTGCCTGCTGTTCTCCTATGAACTAGCTATTTCCATAGCAACAATCACATTGCTAATGGAAATAGTAAAACTGAATTCCATAGCAACAATCACATTACATGGAAATAGTAAAACTGAATTTAAAATTCAAGCTCTACACAACGTGACCATCTCAGGTTCTAGAGATCTACTTCATTTTCACTGTGACACAGAGGCCAACAGAGCTTATATAGAGTTCAACCGAAACATAGATATAGCGAAAAGAACTACGTACTAAAATTTCGCCCCATTAAATCTGAATTCATGTCGGAAAGGTAATGCTCCTTAACAAAGGCAGGCAACTCTGATATTCTCAAGGAACTCGAACCTCACACCTCTCAATAAGCAACTTACCACTCCAGCACTACTAAAATTTCAAATTTCAACAAGTATTAAATCTCAAGTCATAATTATAGAAGTAGAGGGTAGATAGAGTGAAGGAGAGGATATGCTCAGCAGCTCATAATTTTTTGAATTCCATATGAATATCAAAGAGTAGCAGCATTTGTTTCTCTCTTCGAAATAATTTTTCTGTCTCCATGAAAAACGCTCTCCGTAAATTGAGCCGTTAAAACCCCTACTCTACCATTACACAGTGACTGCCTCCACCTGACGGAGCCACCGGGCGTTGCCAATCCGGCGCGTACGACGGGAACAATTACAGAGAAGAAATGTTATGCTAACCAATTGATCACCTTCCACACTCCATTGATAGCCCCAAATCGAAGCTGTGAAGGCCCAAGATGGACCCACAAAGGTATGTATACCTGCACTAATTTTAAGGGAAACTGCACTTATCGCACACAAAAAATAGGAAAAAAATAACATAAACATACGATATTATTGTATCATAATTTCTAAAATTTCTTAGAAAAAACACAAAAAAAATTCCTCAAATACATCCCTCTCACTGAGTAATGTATCATTCACAATTCGTGAGCTATATATCTGCATATTTTCTGATGTATCTGAGATCCTATAAATTTAAGATTTTTTTATAATTTGAGAAAGAATAAGATAAGATGTAATTAGCTCTTAATATTATAAGATTTATGTCATTTTTATCAAAAAAAAAATACTAATTACCCGTCCATAGTTCATCCTTAATTAAATCTCTTTATGCCCATTCGGCCCAGACAAATTAGGGTAACTTATACAAATCCCACGATTCACACTAGTTTGCAATATTACATTCCTTGCCATATTTTGGGTCTCGAATACATGTATTTGTCTCTTTCGTAAACATGTATCTTATATCAATTAGTGTGTCTAATAAAGGGATGTAATTGAAAGTCATTAATTAAGGAGTGTGTCTAATTAATAGGTATGACTAAAAGTCATTAATTAAGAAAAAAATAACATTTGCAACAACTTTAAAGGATATGGAATATCACAACTCCTAAAAAAAATCAAAACAATCAAAATCCTTCTCTTTTTTTTGGTGAGTTAGCAAAGTTTAGACTTCTTAACTCAGATTCATGAACTATTATTCAGACATGTGTATATTTTGTCAGATACATATACACTTAATCAGATACATTGATAAAAAACTAGATACATATAATCTTAACTCAATAGTGTGTCAGATATATCAATAATGTGTCAGATATATGCGTAAATCTTCAACACATGTGTATGTTTATTCAGATACATATAAACTTAATCAAATACACTGATAAAAACTAGATACATATAATCTTAACTCAATAATGTACAAGATACATCAATAATTCCAATCTGATCCAAAAAGTCTTTTTCTCATCTTCTTCCTCATTAAGGTTTATCACACAATTACTGCATAAACCGTCTTTTCATTTGTAACAAATTACATACTATCTTTCTCTTTTGTTCGTCAAAGTTGTTGCATTTTTTTATTTCCAAATTTAAGCGGCTGAAAATATCGAGAATTGCAGTGGTAATTTTCATGTTGTTTTTCGAGCAACAATAAATAAACATTCTTCTCATTTGGAGAATCACTAGTGAAAGAAAACTTTAAATCAATGGAGTTTTACCTTAACTATTAAAAGCTAGAAGACAAAATAAATTTAAATCTATACGGATACATGACTTTAAAAATGAATAAATAGACGCAAACCTCAAATTGTTGTGTTGTTGTTTCATATTTTAAATTTAAAGGTTTAATGGTGGAATTCATGGCGGATAGAATGAAGAAAGAGAGAAAATGGTGGTGGAGATAGATGTTGATAAGAGAGGGGGGAGAGAGAGAGAGAACTGATTAGCATGAAAGCTTGAATTGAGAATGGTTTAATTGTACAGATAACTAATTTTAAGGGATATGGATATATGATGGTATCTTCAATAACGTGCGCTAGCCATGGGCAGGAGGCCAAAGAGCACAAACCTAGCTGAAGCAAGCATACTAGGAGGTACACAGAAGAACACACTACCTGGAAATGGGGGACCGATGCAATTTAGGGCTGAAGAAGCATTCAAACAAGTGACGGAACACCAGCTGAGGGATGAAAGTACGAAGGGGATGGGCACTCCAGCGAATGAGAGAGTTCAACAGTGGACAGAGGTTGTATCTGGAGGGAGCTCGCACATCTCATGGGCAGACAAAGTTGAGCAAGAGGTACACTCCAATGCAATTGATCGAGGTAAGGACACACCAACGGAGGGTAAATCTATTTGGGAAAACTTTGACATCTCAAAAATTGCCAATGCGGGGTTCAAACTGGAGTATGTGAATCCTGAATGTTGTAACAACAAATTAATTGGTGACATTGATTTGGGGGATATTAGCTCTGAGATTGAGTACTAGCAGAATGTTATTGTTTGTTATGTGTTGGGTGCACACCCACCATTTACGGTACTTAATGGATTTATTCAAAGAGTATGGGGTAAATATGGAATCAACAAAGTGGCAATGATGAGGAATGGGATTGTTATGGTGAGATTTGATAGTGAGAAAGGAAAATTGGAGGTGTTACAGGGAGGTATCTATCATTTTGATAACAAGTCGTTGATAGTTAAAGCTTGGACTCCAGAAATTGAGTTTTCAAAAGAGGAGCTACTGACTGTACCGATATGGATCAAACTTCCAGGATTAGATTTCAAATACTGGAGTGCAAGGGGGTTGAGTAAAATAGGTAGTCTAATAGGTAAATCATTGATGGTTGACAAACAGACTGAAAAGAAATTGGGTTTAAGTTATGCTCGACTGTTGGTTGAGGTTAATGTGGGGAAGACACTACCTGAAGAGGTGTTGTTTAGAAATGAAAAGGGGGTGGTGATTACACAATCAGTGACATATGACTGGAGGCCATCTTTATGTGATCATTGTCATAAGTATGGTCATGAGAAAGATAATTGTAGGAAATTACATCCAAACCAACAACATGTGGATGAAACTAAGGAAACCAAGGAGGAGGATAACATACATACCAATGCGCGAGTTGATAAGGGGAAGGAGAAATTGCAGGAGATTCAAAAGTATGGTGGCAATAATAAGAGGTTTCAGCAGGAAAGTAAAACAATCGAGACTCAGCATGTCAGCACAACAAATGCTTTCAAGCTTATTACTATACGAGATGAGCCTGAGAAAGTTTCTAATGTGAGAAAGGATGGTAACACTGACCTAACCCCTTTGGGGAATGGTTAATCTCCTGTGTTGGAATGTTCGAGGTCTAAATGGCCTCAATAAGCAGAGGGAAGTGATATACCTCTGTAAACAGCTTGATGTAAATATGGTTGGGCTTCTCGAGACTAAGATTAAGCAAAAAAATATTAATAAGGTTGCAGAATCAATGTTTGGGGGTTGAAAATACTATTCTAATCATAAATCTCACCATAATGGTCGGATTTTGGTGGTATGGAAAGAGGATGTCCGTGAAGTAACTATCTATAGTGAATCTGACCAAGCTATAACTTGTTTGGTTAAGTATTTACCTCTACAAAAACAGTTTTATAGCACCTTTGTATATGTACAAAATGGGAGGGAAGATAGGAAATGATTGTGGAGTTATATGACACAAATAGGATCTGGAATGGATAATACTGGGAGATTTTAACAATGTATTACATACTCCAGATAGACTTGGTGGGACAAGAGTTACTTTCTCAGAAGTGTGTGACTTTCAAGACTGTCTCGACACTTGTATGCTGGAGGAAATGGGGAGTAATGGGAAGGCCTATACATGGAATGACAAAGGAACTACAAACAGAGTGTTCTCTTAAAAATAGATTGATCTTTTATAAATGGATTATGTGTAGATGAAATGCATGATTGTCGAACAACATTCATGAATAAAGGGGTAAGTGATCATAGTCCAGTACATGTTAGAGGTGTGGGCAGAGTGGCAAGACAAAGAGCAGCATTTAAGTATTGCAATATGTGGAGCTCTTATGATCAATTTAAGGGTATAGTTCAGAAGTGTTGGCAAAGACAAGTCTCTGGGTGCCTAATGTATCAACTAATGCAGAAATTGAAGATGCTGAAAACTGAGCTACGGAAGCTACATACTCAGCATTTTGCAAATTTGTTGGATGAGGTTAATAAGGTTAGAGGGAAGTTGCAGGTGGCACAAGATCAGTTACAGGCGGACCCTTCTAATAAGCTAAAACAACATGAGGAATTAGAAATTGGTAAGGAATTTAAAAGGGTGAGCTACTTGGCAGAAATGATGTTGATTCAGAGAAGCAAAGCAACTTGGCTGAGACTAGGGGATGATAATACTCAATATTTTCATTCTATTCTTAAATTGAAAAGGCTTCAACAAACTATCACTCAGTTGCAAGATGAGAACATGCAGTTGCAGACTCAACCTGAACAGATTGCTGCTATATTTGTCAGGTATTTCTCTCAACTATTAGGGGAAAAGGAGTCTGGACAACGAAAAAAGGCTGAAGATGTGTTCTTAAAGAATGGAAATCAATTATCTGTGTATCAACAGGTGCAACTACTAGAGCCGTTTACTAGAAAGGAGGTGAAGGAGGCAGTCTTTAGAATCAAAGTAACAAAAAGTGCAGGACCTGACGGTTATAGTAGTGGTTTCTTTAGAGATGCCTGGGATATAGTAGGGGAGGATGTTATAAATGTTGTGCTGGAGTTCATGAAAACAAGGAAGTTGTTAGGACAGGTTAATGCAACTGTTATTAGCTTGATTCCCAAAGTCAAAAGACCTGATTCAGCTAGTCAATATAGACCAATTTCCTATTGTAATGTGATATACAAAGTGATTTCCAAGTTGTTATGTAGTAGACTGAAGAAGGTGTTGCCTTATTTGGTAAACCAAACTCAAGCAGTGTTTGTAAAGGGGAGGTCTCTAGTACACAATGTCCTTATATGTCTTGATCTATTGAGACACTACAAGCGGAAAACCACACCAAGATGTATGATGAAAATAGACTTAAGGAAAACCTATGACATGGTGAGTTGGGAGTTCATAGAGGAAATGTTACATGGTTATGGTTTTCAACAAAATTTCTGCCACTTGATTATGGTGTGTATCATATCAACAAAGTTTTCAGTCAGAGATAATGGAAAAAATTATGGCTACTTTGAAGGGAAAAGGGGCTTAAGACAGGGGGACCCAATATCACCTTTACTCTTTGTACTTGTAATGGAGTACTTAACAAGAGTTTTGGCAAAAATGGGACAATTGCTAGACTTTAAATTTCATCCAATGTGTAAAAAACAAGCTCTTAATCACCTCATATTTGCTGATGATTTGATGATATTTAGTAAAGGGCATGAGGAGTCAGTGCAAGGATTGTAGAAGCTTTAAACCACTTCTCCAAAGTAACATGACTGGTAGCCAATACAGATAAGTCTAGTATTTTTTATAGCTGGGGTATCTGATGCTGTCAAAGAAAAACTGTTAGAAATGACTGGCTATGTTGAAGGAGAGTTTCCTATCAGATTTCTAGGACTCCCATTGTTCCCAAAGAAATGGTCCAAAATAGAGTGCAACCATCTATGCCAAAAGATCATTGAAAGAATCAGATCAGTATCAAATAGGCATTTATCGTATGCAGGGAAGTTGCACGTTATTACATCTATCCTATTTTCCATTCATAATTTTTGGGGGGCTGTATTTATTTTGCCTCAAAGTGTAGTTAAGGAGATAGATGGGAAATGTAGGAAGTATTTGTGGGGAGGCACCGAAGGAAAGAAGAACACTTCTCTAGTAGCTTGGGAAAATATTTGTAGGCCTAAACAACAAGGAGGCTTAAGTATGAAAAGCTGCAAATACTGAAATATGGCATCAGTTGGAAAACATATTTGGTTACTAATGGAGATAAAAGACATTTTGTGGGTAAAATGGGTGAATGAATTATATATGAAACATGATTGTGATTTTTGGACAAGTAAACCACCTAGGGATTGCAGCTGGTACTGGAAAACTTTGCATAAAATGAAGTTGAAGATGAGAGCATGGTATAACAATGATCACTATTATTTGACAAGTAATGGAGAGTATTCAGTGTCTTTGGGGTATGAAAGTCTAATAGGCAGTGTACCGAAATTAGAGATAGCTACTCTGATATGGAACAAAATCACAGTACCTAAACATCGATTTATCAATTGGCTTGCTGTTTTGGGTAGACTACTGACAAAAGACAGAATAAAAAAGATGAGTTTCGGGACAGGAGATACTGATTGCAATCTATGTAATAGTGCATCACTGGATGATGATGAGCATTTATTTTGTCAATGCCCATGGAGTAAAGAGGTATGGATGAAGGTGCAACAATGGTTGGGGATAAGCTTACCACCTAAAGAGGTCAAGGATATGCTCCAGTTGATCAAGAATAAGCACTGGAATAGAGGGAGAAAAGAAGTGTTTGCTGCTTCGTATGAATCTGTAATCTACTACACATAGCTGACTCGAAATCAAGTGATCTTCATGAAGGCAAAAACGAATAATAGGTTTATAATCCAGCAGATAAAACATATCATCAGGGAGAGAGTACTAAATATTCAGAATGCACGATTTAGGAGTAAATGTATAGAGTTAATTCAGAGAATTTGTAATTAGTTGTTGATTGAGGTCTACTAATCTTGTGCCAGGTTGTTGGTAACTAGATTATAGATGCTCTTAGGTGTATTTTTTGATTGTTGGTATGGTAATAGTTCACATTTTGTTGCCAAAAAATATATATTAAAAGTGACAATATATGTAATTGTTTAAAACTAGAGGTAAGTTTAGTATATATATGGTAGTATATATGTCTAATAAGGTGGTTTATCCAACAAATTATGAGAAAATGGTCTAAAAATTCCCAATGAAATCCCAACTACACACTTATTCATTACGGGAGTCCTATTACCCCCTTACACTATTTTAAAGTAGAATTTTTTGCTCCCTAAATGATGAGGTGGCAAAGAAAGTGTTGTTCACTCTTTCAAAAAGAGTGTGAGGTAAAAATAATAATTAAAACTTTAATTTAAAAGGATTTCTTAAATTTTATATTATAATTTTTTGATTCTTCAAAAATCTTTATGTTTCCTTTTAAAAAAATCTTTTTTATCGTATTTCTTCTTCTCTTCACCAAAGCAACATCGGTCGATGGCTCTGGTCCACCACCAGGTCGCCGCCCTCACCAACCTTTCATCATTAAGTTAACTTTCATTCTCAAATCACAAATTTCTCACAGTAAATTCACTTCTCATCAGAAAAATTGACAATAATTCAAAATCAAAATCGAAAGTCATCGGCGGCGGCTCTGCTCCACCACCAGGTCGCCGCCCTCACCAACCTCTAATCATTAAGTTAACTTTCATTCTCAAATCACAAATTTCTCACAGTAAATTCACTTCTCATCAGTGTGAAAAATTGACAAGAACTCAAAATCAAAATCGAAAGTCAAGAGGATCGAACTTTAGAGTCATTAATGGAGAAAAAATTTATTAAGTAACTGGTCCATCAATGAAATCATTAGGTAACAAACCCATTAATGGAAAAGACCCAATAATTGAAATGGGTTGCTCAACATTGTTAGATTCTAGCTTCAATAGAGAGCATCAAAATTTTGCTAGTGTTCATAACTCCGGTGAAGCTCGAAGAAGATGGTGGCAGTCATAGAATGTATCCCCAAATCTGGAAAATCAATTGTCAAGATCAAAGAAAAAAGGAATGGAAAAGGAAAGTGAATCAAAGAAAAAGATGAATGGAAAAAGAAAAGTGAAAGAGAAAGCTGAAAATATAGATGAAAAATAATTGCAGAATAAAGGTTTTTTTTTTTAAAAAAAAAGGTAATATTACATGGCAGGGCGCGTGCAATTCACTATTTTATATAAATCTGTGTGTGTTTTTAAGGAGGTATATATTATACTTTTAAAATGTTCGGGGGGTAATAGGACCCCCTTAAAGAATAAGTGTGTAGTTGGAATTTCGCATATAGATGGGGGGTTTAGACCATTTTCTCAACAAATTACCATGCGTGCCTCCTTTCCTAAGCCTATCGTCTTTAGTTTCTTTGATGACATCACAATATATATATATATAATGAGCCTCTTTAGCTACAGTTTGCCTAATTACGTAGCGTAGCAATAGTTTTAGTAGCTATTGTATATCTCGCTGGAAATTTATTTTTTTATACAAATTGGACTCTTAACTTAATTAATGGGGTGGTAATTTAAGTTATTAAAAAGGAAAACAATCCCACAACCATGGTTATTGTATTTGATTAGAATTACTTACCAAATATGACTTCTGTCAAACAAATAAAGATAAATTTAACTTTCTAAATAAACATATCAAAAAATGACTTAATGAATATATATATATATATATACACACACACACATACACACGCAATTGATTGAAATATACAAATGAGTAAATGTATACGAATGCTGAAATTATACAAATAAATAGTTGGAACGTATACTTGTTGATTATATACAAAAAAAAAAAAGTAATTGTATATAATTGTATAAAATATACCAACAAGGTCTAAAAAGGTAAGAAAGCCACAATAAACATTGATACGTTAAATCCATAGACTCATATACAACATAATGTTAAATGTATTGATAGAAATACAAATCACAAAAAATATACAAAATAAATTATACAAATACATCAATAATGCTGAAATTATCAAATAATAGCTGAAACGTATATTTGCTGATAATATACAAATATAAAAAAAGTAATTGTATATAATTATTCAATATATACAAACAAGGTCTAGTAAAAAGTACAACGGGAACAACTTCAACAAAATATACAAATTAATTCATACAATTTACCTCAATCCCTTCCCCATCTTGTTGGTCCATTGAATCAGATTATGCATCTCCTTCTTTGGTTGAATTCGATTTATTGCTTGTAGATGCAATTTCTTTTACCTTACGCTTGTTTTTTGAAATTAGAACATTGTTTGAATTATCTTCTTTCTGTTTATCTTTTTTTTTCTTCTTGTTTTTTGAACTAAAAACATCCATAAGTTATTGTATCTTCATTGGGTCATTCTGGTACTTTAATCTAATTTTTTGTTGATTAATTTGAGATTTAGCAAAAGAACCTGTAAATTCTTAAAATTTTTGAGTTAGATCCAAAGAAAAGGATAGAAAATCGTCCAATTTTTGTGGATGCGTTTGTATACCTGAGTGATTCTCTTGAAAGGAGTTTGATCATTTATGATTTTGATTGTATCTAAGGAGAAAACTAAAACCCAAAGAAATCAGTGTGATATCCATATACAAATCAAAAAGGGGAGATTGAAACCACCAGAAGAAAAATAAAAATCAAAAATTTAAAAATTGAAACCGCAAGAAGTTACACTGAATTTTTGGGAGCACGATTTGAGAGGGAAAGAAGAATTTTTTTAAATTTTAAAATTTGATTGTACTTGAGTGAATTAAGGAGAAAAACAAGTAAAAGATTATGGAGAGAGAAAGAGAGAGATCATCCTTTGTTAATTGGGAAAATCGAATTATACAAAATCAAAATTGCCTCACGTAAATAGGATTACAGGTTAGTGGCGAGCAATAAATAATTCAAACTATAGTTATGTTAATTAATTAAGTAGTATATGTTTGCTTAGTCGCATAATATTTTTTTTGTATTATTTAACATTTGTGCAATTTGTCTGTTATGGCATATATATCATTGAAGATTTTAGAAGTGTCTCATTAAGGATTAAGGATTGACTTTTTGAAACAATGGTTGTTCCTCAATTATACAATTTCAATATCATGATAATACATGAATATATTGTGGTAGTATCATTCATGTACCATCGAATGACGTAGGAAAACCTTTATGATACCATCACAGTATCAGTATATATATATACTATGATGGTATCATTCAATATTTGTGCACTTTTCTATTATGCAATATACTGTTATGGAATCATTGATAAATAAAAGTTAGTAAAAACATGCCTCCATATTCACTTGTAATTGACACAAAATTTCAATCACACACTCCACATGAATGTTCTTTCACATGTACAAGAATATTGAAGAATCAATCAATAATGATTTCTATAGATTTATTCATATTCATATATATATATATATGCTTTGTCACTCTGCACTATCTTGATTAATCGCATTTTGCGCATGCATAAAGATGTCTCCTTGTTTTATATGTCAATCGATGACTTGAGTATGAGCTTTCCCTTTCTCTCCCGTCTGTGCTTTCCTCTCCTTCTTTGCCTTATTTGAATAAAAAAATCCAGGAAGTCAGCCAGCCTGTTCTTAATAAGGGTTAGCCAGTACGGTACGCTAGACGGTAATCCTTATTTCTAAGAGTGCTCGGTCCTAGGGTCCTCGTAGCCCATTAGGAAGAAGGGGAACCGAAGCTCCATGTCCTTGAAGAGATGATAAAAGAGAGAAATACCGCTTTACTAGATAAAAATATCGTTAGGCGAGTCTGAGAATGAATGAATAGGTCCAGGGTTCTTCCAACATCAATTGGTTGGAAAGGCGAAATCACGTACTTCTGAGGAGGTCTGACTGACAGAGCTTGGTTTTTCTTACTCTCCTTTCAGTCGAGTGACTTCGTACCTCTCCTCGAGACCTCTTTCACTCATGAGAACTAATTCAATGTCTTTACGCAGGTGAGCAGTGTAACACCCCGAAATACTAACGAAGAGTCGCATGTCGATTCACCATTGCTTAATTACTATAATATGTTTTACTCTCATTTTGGAAACTTGAAATTTTGTGATATTTGCAAACTTGCTTAACATAATTGTGATCGTAATTTAAGGGATTGTATTGGGGTATTTACGTAATATTCTAATTAGGATTATATATAACTTAAAAGGGAGGTGAGGGATATACATATAGGTATATATGTATGCATTTTGGGCAGCACACTTTTTATTTGGGCAGCATCTTTGAAGGACAGTTGTACATGTGATAAACATCACTTTTGAGACTATATTTTGACACCTCCTCTAGTGAAATTCGTTTTCCCTGAAGTCTAAGAATCTTAGAACATTATCTAACCAGTTGTTCTTAAAAATCACAAGAGAAAAACTTGATCCTTTTGGCTAGAATTCGAGACACACCCTTCCCTTAGGTAAGTGATGAAATCTGTTTCTGAGCTGGGTAGTGTTTAGTATTTTTAGAATATCTCGTTCTCTAGAACTTAGTTTACAGTGAATAAATATTATTTGGAAAGCTACTTTATATACCTACAACTCTTATGTTTATGTAAAACTCTAATTCAGCTTTTATGAATACGAAATATTGGACGCAACATAGGACAAGTTCTGTCCAGATTTCAGAATTAGAAATTATGTATGATCAACTGTTAGTGTTTTGATTATATCTTTTTGTAAAAAATATATTTTGCGGTGATTCTTGATTATTTGTAACTTTAAGAGATGTACCTAGATCTTTCATGAAGGATATAAAGTCCAGTTTTTCCGTTTTCCATTTCAAATCTAAGTTGCGACATGAGGTACTAGGTTGGCCAGAATTACTGTTTTGGGAGCATAGTCGTATTTGTACAGGCTAAGCTTACTTGTGATGATAATCTTGTTTTACGTCAACATTATTGAGCTACTAGTAATTAAAGAAGTTATTCAATTTTATTTTTAAGGCTGTATATACTCGTGAACAAGTTGAGGACCTTGATACGTTGGTTGGTCTACGGTTTGAACTCTTGAAGTTGTGTTGGACTGTTTCTATGCTAAAGCACTGAGGTTTGTGTATAAACTTGTACTTGCACTCTTTTTACCTGCTGGTATATCTGAAAGTTTATCTTGGTACCTTGGTTACCTCTTGTCACTTTGCATTGTCGTGTTGGTATCCTTTAAGACATTAAGGACACTTGTGTAACTCGCCCACTTGTACGGATTGTTTGAGCACCTGGCACTCTTGTTGGGACCTTGTCC
>JAJONR010012089.1:0-25121 GCA_029582245.1 Solanum etuberosum | reverse complement strand
TTATCCTTGTGGTTTTTACTCTTCACACCGAAGAGGTTTTCCACGTTAATTTGGTGTCTCGTATTGTTGATTTATTATTGCTTTGTCTCATTTGATTTGGTTGATATACTTGCTGCTCCAAAACAGTGCTTGTGTTTGCATTAGTTTGTCTCCTCTTGGTTCAAATAGAAGAAGGGAAAGTTTAGATTTGGGTTGTCTTCCGCTATTGCCCTATCGTGCACATTTGTTTGTGCTAACTTTTCTCATCACTGGTACATTTTGTTTTCCTAAATGTCGTGTCATGTTAAAATCAGACAAACAAATGAAGTTCCGTAGTTTATGGATTGCAGATATATGTGTTCTTTCCTGAAGGGGCAAAGGTTGGTGTTAAGGAAATGAGACCTTATGCAGAACGTCTGAGACAAGAAGAGGTCTCCCAAGTAATTTTTGTTGTACAACAAAAATTGACAGCCAAATCTCATGAATTCATAAGTGAAGTATCTACAAAGTTACACTTGGAGGTCTTCCAGGTGACTACTCTACTATTTTTGCTAATTGCTTGTACTTACTTCACTTGAATGAACGTACGTTCAAATAGGAAAAGGGAACAATTGATAGTTAAGGCGTATTTTGATAAATAGCTGGTGATAGTTCAGGTGGCTAGGAAACTCGCACACCTGATAATTCTAGTATGAAATTGATAGTTGAGGTGTGTTTTGAGTTCAGGTATCTAGGGAACTCGCACCTGATAATTCAGGTACGAGATTGATAGTTGAGGTGTGTTTTGATAAATAGTTGGTGATAGTTCAGGTACACCTGATAATTCAGGTACGAAACTCAAAAAATCGTGATATTTTAGGTGTGTTTTTGACCTTTCATCCTTTTGGTACTTTTGTTATTGTGGTCTAGCTACTACTCAAGTAGTAGGACAACCAAAATCAGAGTACCATTTACATTTTGATTAATGGACTATGAGTCTGTTTGGTTTAGCTGATTATAAATAGTTGAAAAGCGTTTTTGAAGTATTGAAACTGATTTTATAAATAAGCAGTTACGTGTTTGATATGTCAGGAAGCAGAGTTGGTGGTAAACGTTAAAGATCATGCTATAGTTCCTGTGCATCAGCCACTTACTAATGAAGAAAAGAAAAGTTTGTTGGAACAATATACAGTGAAAGAATCACAGGTTCGTCTTAGTTTTTATTATTTGCACTTGATAACGATGTTGACCTATGTTGCTTGGACCCTCCAAAAATGCCGTCTTACCCTTGTTGGATCCTCCAAAATGCATTACTTTTGGAGGATCTGACATACTCGATGGTAGATCAACATAGCTTTTGAGTTATGGCTAATCGTTTTGTTAGATACTAGTTGATTATCCTCATCAGTTTTCTATCTAATCGAGTGACTAATATTTTTCCTGTTGTTGAAACAGCTTCCTCGAATTCAGATCAACGATCCAATTGCTAGATATTATGGGCTAAAACGTGGCCAAATCGTGAAAATTATCAGACCAAGTGAGACTGCAGGCCGTTATGTGACTTATCGATATGTTGTTTGAACTAGTTTTGATGTTTACACAGTTTAGATGTAAGTAGTGACCAGAAAAAGTCAAGTAATGAAGTTGTTTGTTGGTAGTATTTTCTTTCTTTTCTTGCGCGTACCTTGATTATTTCACCGAACTAGTTTTGATGTTTATGAGTAGAAAAGTCTCAAGTTATTTGCGAATATCTTGACTATTTCATCATATACTTATTACATCTCACCTATGCAGTTACTGGATAACTTTGTTAGTTAACGCTTATGTAAATGAGGAAAAATCACCTAATATTTTCCGTCCTACCCTATGATTTGAGCACTGATATTCGAAATTTGCACTCACTTTCTTAATCACTAGGCCGTACTGAGGTTGATGTTACTCTTATATATACATAGTTCAAACTTCAACAAGAAAGATATCATGTAGACACTCTAGACAAAAAAGCAAAGATAACCCTCCACCTCTTAAAGCAACATGCAGTTAGTGGCGGAGATAGGATTTTCATCATTCATTTAGTATATAGTGTAGTATTCCGATGAAGGGGATTCAAACAAACCCCCCTTCGCCTCTCTATCTCCACCCCTAACTAACAATACATCTTATTGGTTGAAAAAAATAAATGAAATATACCATGACCAAACCAAGTTAACTTGTACATACCCTAGTAGATTTTGATGGAAATCAATACAAATAATATGGTTTTAGTAACCTAAAATAAACCTAGACTCCATACTAATTGTGCTAAAAATTTAAAAACTATAATTAACCCTGCCCTATATATATAAACATACTTAATTTAAATCCTCTGCTTTCTCATCTCCAAAACTTTCCTATGAGAATTTGAATGTAACTCAACTGAAAAAGTAGGACTATTTGCGGGGCGATACTCGGGTAACAACCTTCCAGACTTATACCGGACCCCACAAGCGTTGCACAACGATTTAGGTCCTGTAGGACCTGCACGCCATTGTGGGGTCTTATCGACCCCACAATGCTGACACCTCCTACCAATGCTAGTAGCTCTTTTAGGTTTAGTCATTGATATTTTGAGCAATGTTAGTCCTTGCTTAGTACTAGTGTTGTTGAATTTCACTTGGTTACCCCATACACATGAGTTGTCACATTGCAAGGCGATTCTTCGCCTTCTCTTGCTCCGTGCACCAACGGGGTGGTTAATGGGGACTTGTAGGAGGCTAGAGGTGTGGCTTGTAAACGCGTTTTCCTTAACATTTACGTTGCAATTGCTGCTGCTGCTGCTGCTGTTTTCCAGTACTGAATTTGGGCTGTGGTGATCAAATATGACATTAGGGACATGATCAGAGAATATGTCAAATTCTACTGCTGGAAATGCATCTTTATTTGAGAGCCATTCCAATTCTTCCTCTACACAATCCTGCAAAATGTATCCCGTTAATACTCTTTCGAGCAATTAACAACAATAACATATTCAGTGTAATCTCATAATTGAGTCCGGAGAAGGTGGTGTGTGTGTGCATGCAGCCTTACCCCCTCTACCTTGTGAAGGTAGAGAGGTCGTTTCCAATAGACCATCGGCTCAAGTAACTCTTATGAGCAGCTAGTTAACTCATTACTCTGGTTTTCCACTTCTTAGGAATAATAAGTTCTCTATGGTACTACTCGCTCTGTTTTAATTTATATGACGTTGTTTGATTAGCTCGGAGTTTACGAACACTACTAAAAAATGAATTTTCGACAGACATCTTCTCGGAAATTTCCTCGAACTTCCAATGGAAAGTACATCGAAAGCGTTTTTATCAGAAACTAACAAAGAAAGACTTTTGAAATTTATTGTTCTTAACCTGCGTGTGTTTAAGCTATAAAAGCAAGTTATTAAGAATAAAATAAAAAGTAAAAATTAAATTTATTTTTAATATTGAATTGACAATTTTATAGAAACACACTTACAAAAAGAAGAGTGTAATATGAAATTAAACAAGGGAGTGATAATAACTTTTCCCATGATAATTGAGTCAAATGATTTATTTATTTTTGATCGGACACAACAACACATTCAGTGTAATTTCATAAGTACAATTTAAGGAAAGTAGTGTATGCACAGACTTTATCCCTATGTTATTTTTGATAAACCCTAGACTCAAGAAAAAACATATCAAATTAATTCGAAAAAAAGGAAGAAAATAACAGAAGTTTTATTGTATTCTTCTGTTTTCATCTTATAGAAAACTTGAAAATATCTAAGAGGGAATCTAATCATTTTAATATTGCAATAAATAAATAAATAAATAAAAAGGCAATTTCTAAGGAATATTTGCATAGGGACCAAAACGTCTTTTTGTATTTTATGTAATGCAAGTGGAAAACGGATACATAGTAATTATTCGTACAGCTCACTTGTAGTGAATGCCAACTTACCAATCATAAAGATATGTCGACCATATTTTTAATTCCAAAAGTACCCCTGTATTTTATTTCCAAAAGTACCCCTAGCAATTACCCCACCATTTGAATTATGTGAAACCTTTTTTTCTTAATTTAAAAATATTTTATTTTATTATTATTATTATTCATAATAAGAAGCTTTAATTTAACTTTTTATAATCACATAAATATTTTATATGTTTAAGAATTAAAATAAAAAAATTCAAAATTCTTTCTTTCTAAAGTTTTGTCCAAAAATAGGTTCACAAAAATATTAAAGAACAAGCCATGAATAAATTTTTAAGGGTAATCTGCTACGTGAAATGGAATAAGGAAGGATATTTCATGTGTAGTATATAAAATATTAAAATCATCATTTTAGTAAATAGCAGAATAAAATAATTTTGAAATTAGCTAATTCCGCTAATTAAACATGAGATATAATATAATACTTATTCCACGCACCAAACGACTCTTTTGGAGTCAAGGGTAAAATCGTCCAAACATGGTATTCTCAAGCGCTTCCACTTTTGTGTGCCATCTAACCAAGAAGGGTATCTTACTATCTTTTTCCCTCACCCAACAAAATTACCCCCTCTTTCCATGTTTATTCACGAAAATGCCATTTAATGAAAAAAATAACATGAAAAAAAAATCAATCATATTACTTACAGGAAATGAAGGGCTATGATCATGTTGATGAAATCCAAGGGTGTTTGATGATTCAAAAGAAGAAGAAGAAGTTTGATATTTTTCATCATCATCTAAAGAGAAATTAAGAATATCATCATCTACCATAAAACAAGTTTTTGAGTACATAGCTTCCATTTTCATAAAATTCTTTTCAAAGAAAAAAGAAAGAATTTTCAACAAGTTTTTGGTTTTATTTTGGCTATGTGTTTGGTTTGAATTTGTTAAGAGAGACAGAAATTTGGGAGAAATAAGGGTGGGTAGGAAGGTAGGAAGAAAGAGAGATTCTCTTTCCTCTCTCTTTCTTGTTGTTATTATTGTTGTCAATAATATCGAAGAATATGGTAGAGTGGATAAGATTTGTTTATTAATTAGATGATTGAATTATGAGCTTGGGAAATTAAAAGATATTTAATAGAGAGCGTTATTTTTTAATGGGTTTTATCTTATGCGAATTTGAATTAGTTGAATTTTTAATATGAATATCGAACACCAGATAAAATTTCAAAAGAATAATTCTTCTTACCAATAATATCAAAGATTGTGGTGTGTGGTGGATGAGACTCGTTATTTAATTAGAAGTTTTGAGTTTATGTTTTGAGATATGAAAAAGTCTTTAATAGAAAACGTCATTCATAAATGAGTTTTATTTTGTATAAATTTAAATTAGTCGAATTTAAATACAGATATGAAAAACGGAAAAATTATTGTTACCAATAAAAGGCAAGGTTTATAATTGAAATAGCAAATTGGCAAGTTGGGAGCAACAAGAGGATGTAGATTTTTCATCTATTTTTTTATTTTCTTTCCTTTTACGTTTGTCATAGAAATGATACTCTGCTTATCTCACTTGTTTTTCTTTATTTTTTATTTGGTACTGAATTTTCATTTTCTATCCTGACTAATTTAGTTCACCTCGTATAAGATTCATTAAAAAGGAAAAATATTTTAAACCATTTATACGTGAGTCATTACAATACAAGAAACACATGTCCAATATAATCTCATAGATAGGGCTTTAAAAGAATCAAGATATACGTAGATCTTATCCTATAAAATTATTAAAGTAGAAAGGTTGTTTTAAATCTCGACTTAAGAAAAATGTTATATAAGTCACTACTGATCATATTTTAAAACGTGCTTAAGTTTTACAAAGAAAGGTCTAATGTCCGATAGAGTGTATGTAGTGCTTAAGCATTATAAAATAATATGATAAGCAAAATACGAAAACAACAAATAAGAAACTACATAAATAATACAACTACCAATATAAAGATATATTGAGTCAACACACTATTAACTACTTTAATTCATAGAGTAACTTTTACAACCTCCTATCTAAAATCACGTAAATTATATACTCATATATTTTTTTCATTTGTATTTATTTATTTATTTCAACAAGTAGGTATCCCTTTGTGATCAATTATATTTAGGTACTATTGGTCTGTGTCAAATCAACATGACCAAAAACAGTACTAGTGAAAGTACACGTAATATTTCATGAACATGACAAGGACTATATACTTACCACTATATTTTATTTTATTTTATATTTATTTATCATAGAATAGAATATTTACATGTTGTTTTCCACTGTAGGATACAAATATAAATAATTAAAGGTTGATTATTATTATCGTCATAACACTATGAGGTTATGTGATCAGGAAAATGGGACATAGATAAAAATATCTCATGAACTTATTTTATTTTATTTTTTATATGAAATAATTTATACTAATATTGTGAAATAAAATAATTTTGAAGTCAAATAAAAATTAAAATCAAACGCATAATAAAATATTTTGAAATTTTTATTTTTATTCCACCGATCAAACAACCCGATGTATTTTACATTATTAGCCAACGCAGGCTGCTTAAGCAACTCACGGAATTGATTAGTTAATCTGTCCAATAAGAGAGTATTAATTTATTTATATAATACTCCGACAATACATGTGATAGTTTATTATTTTTTTATTATTTTTGTATGTGTGTGTTTAATGAAGGAAGAGTTCAAAAGTCGTAATAAAAAAAAATCAAACACAAGATTTAAAGAAATGATAGAATGATTAAAATTGAAGTCACATCGTCATTGAGATTATATAGTAAAATCTCTTTATAATAGTGTTGCTTATTCATATAATTGTTAACTGTTAAAGCGAAATGTTATTTAAAGGACATATATAGAATATTACATAATATAAAAGTCGATTCTTAAAAAGAAACTAGATTCTATTATAATTAGAAGAAATGTTATTATAGAAAATGACTGTTATAAAAGTGATCGGACGATTTTATTAATTGGACATAAAATATAAGTGGAGGAAATTTGCGTCTTACTAGGGCCTACCCATGTTTTAAAAATTGTATGATTAGTTGTTAGATGTTTGCAACTACTCTCCCATTTTGCATGTGAGATATCACATGCAAACTTTTGAAAAAGTCATGTTATGTGTTCTTTATTTTATTTCAAGTTGAATAAAAGTAGTTTCGTCTTTGTGACTTAAAATACACATCAAATCAATCATGTAGTCAAAGGAAATATCTTTTCATAAAAGAAATAGTCTAGTAACAAAGTTTAGGGGTTGATTTCCTCTATTTTATACTTTAGTATACTATATACAATATCATTTCTTATTTAGCGCTTTGAAACTCGACTATTTTAGATTCGTGTAAAAAAATAATTTATTCTAAGGTAAAACACTTTATTAAAAGTAATTTTAGATTCAGAATTTGAACTTTTGATGGTCATGTCATATATAAATTGCAATCATAAAATATATATAAAAGTGATTTTATTTATCAAAATTGTGAGTAAAATTCGGTGTATTTATTTAATTTTTCTCTCCTAAATTTCTCCGTCGTTCGAGGTTTATTAATAGTATATTTCTTGAAGGTAGAGTGATGTTGACCTCCTCGTGATGTATTTGAACGCCAAAAATGTTGGACAATACTTCAATATTTCGAGTTGATCTAGATGAAGAACATCTGATCTTGATCTCTTTGGTTTTGAGAATAACAACATTTGATTCTAATTAGTGATTTCTTTGTGAATATTCCATGAATTTATGAGATTTTCAAGATGTCTTTCAAGAAAATATATACTCTTTTATATTAGTGAATACTGCGAGCTAGAGTTTAGAATTGAATAACCTGAGATTAGAACATCACCATCACCATCAATCACCTCGATCCATACCTATGTCACACAACCACCACCGCCAACACTTCCAACTATCACCACTAACCATCTCCGTTGCTTACTACCACCTCCACCACCGGCCACCTCCACCACCGGCCACCTCTACCGCCAGCCACTACTGCCCAGCAACCACCACTAGACAAGCTCTACTGTCAACTATGCTCACCACCAACCATCAACCCACAATCATCATAATATGTATTCAATTTGAGATGTTGAGAAACACAATTTTAATTATCTAGTACTCCCTCCATTTCATATTAATTGAATTGTTGAGGTGTTTCACTCTTTAAGAAAAGAAGATTAAGACATAAATTAGGCATAACTTTCCATTTTTAACCTTATTAATTATTGTCAAATTTATGATTAAAATAACTAAATATTAATTAATCACTAATTCCAATACTAACTAATGAAGGGTAAAATTGAAAGAACACTCTAAAAGTAGTCTTGAAAACTGAACAATTAAGTTAATTTGAAAAATGAAAAATGTCTCAACAATTCAATTAATATGAAATGGAGGGAGTATTCAAATTCAGAGACATCTTAATAATCAAACATGTATTCATATTCAAACATAATAATGTTTTCGTTAAAAAAAAAAAAAACGAAGTCTAGACGCGTGCCTCAAGGAGAGGGAAAAAATGAGTACAATATTAACATCAAAGGATAACAATAGTCCTTCATTACAATGATCTTCCATTGCAATGGCAAACAATTACATTAAGGTGTATTGCGAAGAGAGATTAAAGACAAAGTCTTTTTGACGCAGAGCGGGCATTGGATGGAAAAGATAACTCTCAAAAGGACTTATACAACAATAGGTTCCAATGAAAGAATTGGCTAGCTGACAATTAAATTTAGTACTATTTCAAGTGGTTTGATGAGTACCTCGTGTTATATCTTGTCTAATTTGATAGTGTATTCATCTCTTTGTCTCTCCCTTTGCTATGTTTTCAAAAATGTCAATGAGTGTATGTTAGATTCTCCAGAAGTATTGTCTGTTTGAAGAATCTGACACAGGTGCAGCATCGAAAGTGAAGAGTCCGTGTAACTTAGCAGTTAATCATCTGGAGGAGGAGCTCTTCTCATATTGACATTGATCAGACAAATATGATCCGTTAGAGAAAAGCTCAAGAAAATGTTTCTCAAGCCTCTTTGCTCCGAAACCCGGTCTTATGATTTCAGCATCTCCCCAAACGGTACATTTGTTTGTTTCAGTGTCACCTAAACACCACCCACCTGGCACTGGTTCGTCACGATTGTGGTGGAGAAGTTCATGGTCAATCTTATCAAGAACCCGATCGCCTGCCTTAAATGGGGAAGCAAATGCTGCTCCACTCATCACCAGGTCATTGAAGTCACTTGAGTTGAGCTGGCGAGCTTGTGATCTGGAGTTAAAAGAAGCATACTGCATGTTGTGGTTGATTGTTGTCCCATTGAATTTCCGTGAATTGCACAAAACGGTTGGAAAATATACAGATTCTGAGGATGGTGAGTTTGACAAGTACATTAACAGAGTTCTAGGGAGGTTATCCGAGCCTAAGATGCAGAACTCGGTAAACTTCCGGCTCAAAATAGCAGATGATGACCCTGTAGTAGGAACAAATTAGTTGGTCGTAGTATGAAACTCATGCAAAACCTGCTATTTTATGACAAATTGGCTGGTTTTAAATGTCCTGCTTTACAAAGTTTCTAGACAATAATACGAGATAAATACGAAGACAGAGACAGGATCTCGTGAAAACAGAACTCATCATTTATGAGGGGTTTTGGCAATGCAAAAAACACCTCTGAAACAACGTTTTCAAAAACGAAAAATGCAAAAAAGACACAAAGTGCTCAGGGCATGAAATGAAAAACGTGAAGTGAAACACACAATTTAAGAAAAATTAAAAAGTTACCAAACATATGAAGTAAGTACTATTAGAATAACTAATTTCAGCATCAAATAAACAATAATTAGTCCAACTGCTCAAGTTTAAGATTCAAAGAACCAACCGCTTCTATTTGGGATTACTTTGCGCGTCATTGTTTGACACGCATACTTCTCTAAAGCTCATGGCTTCAAAGTTCAAACTGAAGTGATAACCCCGTGTTTTGCATCGTTTCATCATTTTAAGCGACTAAGCGATGACGTTTAGTATCGAGCACGCTAATTATATTTCAACCCCATCATAGAGATGAAAGCGACAACTTTATACGTCAATATTCATGGAAGTTAAAAATCCATTAGCTCTGAAAAGAAAGAAATTTTACTTTTCCACCCTCCTCCAGGGCTAAAATAGGCAACCGACGACCTGCAGAGAAGGGTTAAGGCTGGACAAATTGAAATGGTGGAGAAAGAAGTTGAGGCACAAGTTTCAAATGTTAAGCCGTTGGAGGTTAGGAATGTCTTCAAGATGGATTTCATTATATTTCAACTGATAGTGAAGGATAATGTTAACTTGCTAGTTGTACTTAGCAAGGATGGTGTGATTGTTGCAATTTTGTTGGGTTTGAAATGACCAATACATAATGTCAAGTGTCAACTGGACTGAGAGAAAAGGATGAAGGGTTGACTGCCTGATGAAGAGAAGTGATGGAAAGGAAATAGAATAATAACACGCAGGGTTGCTGATGAATGTAACTAGAATTGGACTAAGTATTTAGTTTCCTATAATAAAAAAATTAGACAAAGTCAGAGTAGCTTGTTCCTCCTTTAAAATGCAAAAAAACTTATAGTTTTGATACTTGATTAACTTGTGCCTGTCTACCTTCTCAAGGTAGGGGTAAGGTCTGTGTGTACACTCGACCCTCCCCAGACCCCACCTGTGGGATTACACTGGGTTTGTTGTTATTGTTGTTGATACTTGATAAACTAAAGTTGTGCCATGTGGCTTTGTCTCAGTAACGTATCAAATATGTTTTCAGTACATTCACTGAAAGATCATACCAAGAGCGTTTTTTACTAAATTATCATTTTATGATTACATGGTGCATGCATGTTTCCAAGAAATTGTTTCAAGACGATCCCTTCCCTTATATACTCATCCAAAAGTTAGAGTTCAACTGAAAATCGTTTGTTTACAAGGTAAAGACTTTAAGTAACAGACTCTAGGAACACTGGCATGAATGATCTGCAACAGATCCAGAGACTGAATAAGTTAAAAAATTCAAAGTAAAACTAGTCTTCTATATACATAGTACAAAGGCAAGAATCAAGGACACCTGAATATACATTGCATTTCTCATCAGGTTTGTGGAGATGCTTCCTAGATAGAGGTGTAGAGATTTTCTTATCCCTGCTTAGTCTAATAAAGTACTTCCACTATGGTTACCGCTCTATGAGGATTCTAAACTGTATTTGCTTCATTCAAGACCTCTTGGCGATTTTGGCTGGATAGAAATGCAAAAGTGTTTAGAGCCTAATATGTAACGGAAAACCGTAAGGAGAAAGATGGTTTCCTTGCTTCTTAATGTTATAAGATTGATAAATGAATGGATGAAGGGTTTATTTCCTCTTCAAAAAAAAAATGAATGGATGAAGGATCTGAAACCGTGTGCAGAACGTTCTACTTGCCTCAAACTAATTGCCTCCTTAACTTTCTAATCTCTTTCAGTTCCGGATTATAGGTTTGTCGTTTCCACTTAGAAACCTTCAACGGAATCCCTAGAATTTTGTCGAAAGCTCTTTTTGTAAGATACCAATGGTGTCCGAATCAGCTTACATGCATCTCCATCATGAGTATCGGGCACATTTACCCATCAAAGCTTCATTAAATGAAAAGAAATTAACTTATTTTTTGGTCTCCGCTGGAATTTGAACCCTGGTCTCCATTGTCAAAGACTCTCTTTTTCTTTGATAAGTGAAAGGCTCGTAATTTTCTCTGCGCCTAAACATCTCCAGTAAACATTTCCTTCTGAAAGCACCTCTGGGATGCCCCACACCCAATCCCTCTTCCCCTCACAATAACCATAGTTCTTGTGGCAATAGATTTGGTTTTTAAATGGCAAAACATAACGTTAAATGAACTTCGAGAGGATGATGAAGGATTGGATGTCAGATGAGGAGAACAACGGAAGAAATAGGAATTGAGGGAAGTAGTTAGGTTGTTGATGATATTTGGATTTTTTTTTTCTGATTTTAAAAAAGAAGAAGATAAAAGTGAAGTGAGAGGAACAATGGCGTCATCACAAGTAGTACGCCTTTTCCAGTTAGTGTCCATGTATCTCATACTTTGCTTATTTTCATACTGCATAATATTTCTGTTTAAAATTTATTTTCTAGTGTAGTCCTTACTCCTTTCTCTTTAATAAAAGAGTTTCTTGTTCTCAGTGTTATAGCTGTCCCTCCTTATCAAGAAAATATTTTTTCTCAATCACAGGAAAAAGAGCACAAACGTTATTCACAAATTCAATACCTAATGAAGCAAATAAAACGATAACCGGCATCCTTACCTGTGAATAATCGATAAGCATCTGGCAGTTCCCGTTTTTGAGTGGCATAATATACTTCACTTTCCTCTGCAAGAAAGAGCCCTGGATCCACAACTATTGGTTTCAACTTCTTTGACCTACACAATCCAAAATAGCAATATTACTGAACTCTAGAAGCACGTGCTATCCACATGTTCATATCCTCTAAACATAACTACATATAGAGACTTTTTTTTTTTTGATAAGTTAGTACATATAGAAACATATAACAGGAGAAGGATATAGTCATACTCTCTCCAACCGATGTAGCTCGAGTGGTTGACAAAATTAAGATCCTTGGGTAGATATGATAAAATGTGTAGAAGATCTGAAAATCAACAAGAATTTGCACCACATAAATCATCAGTCATCACTCATCAACAAAGAGAAATCGAGGTATAGGGAGAAATAAATTCAATAAAATATTTTACTGATTAATGGCACAGTATAATGACAAGAATTTGCATTACAAACATCAGTTATCATTAAACACCAACGAGATAGCCCAGTATAAGGAGATATGATTTCAACTACACAATTCATTGATGTAAAATCTTACAGGAAGCCAACCCAAATACCAACAAACTTGTTCAGGTAAGACATTTCTATTTATATAAAAGAAAAGTTACCAACATCAATGAACTACTTCTACAATTTCTAACAAACTTCTCGGAGAAACAAATTGCATCAAGTGCATGAATAATCCCTTCATGACAAAGGTGGTCGATGGCCAATTTAAAGGTAACTCTTTTATTAATAACCATGGTGTCCAGGCCAATTTGCAAGTACCACAACTAATTCCACAAGGTACCTGCTACCTCCCACCTACACAGTTACCGTGTAACTATGTCCACCAAGTTCATTTTAAAGATAGCTCGCCTTCACATAGTCTTACGACTTCTCGCAGAAGAAAATCAATCTTAGATAAGATTTCAATTGAGATACTAAACTCAAAAAACATGGAATTCAACACACACACAGAGCCCAAAAAGTAGCTAGCAAAAGAAAACTCAAAAACGAACCCAAATAAAAGCAAAATCTTTAGATTGGTCAATGGACAATTTAAAGATATACTTCTTTATTAATATTCATGGTGTCCGGACAAGCTTGCAGGTACCTTGACTACTTCCAGAGGTACCTGCTACTTCCCTCCCACCTGCACAAGTACCAATGAAACTATGTCCACCGAGTTCATTTTAAAGATAGCTCGCCTTCACATAGTTTTTCGACTCCTCGCTTGAAGCAAACCAATCTTAGATAGGATTTCAATTGAGATACTAAACTCAAAAAACATGGGATTCAACACACCTCCCAAAAAGTAGCTACCAAAAGAAAATTCGAAAACGAACACAAATAAAAGCTAAATCATTAACTCGGTCAATTGTCAATTTAAAGATAACTCTTTTATTAACATTCATGGTGTCCGGGCCAGCTTGCAGGTACCTTAACTAATTCCACAAGGTAACTGCTACACGGTAACTGTGTCCACCAAGTTCATTTTAAAGATAAGCTCGCCTTCACATAGTTTTTCGACTACTCGCTGAAGCAAACCAATCTTAGATAAAATTTCAATTAAGATCCTAAACTCACAAAACAAGGAAATTCAACACTCAAAAAGCCTACAAAGTAGCTAACAAAAAGACATTCAAAACTAACAAATATAAAAGCTAAATCTTTTTTCAAAAGAATCCCAGTTAGCTTAGTCGATTGGCTACCTGACTTTTTTTCCGTGAGGGGTTCGATTCCTCACCCTATAATCCCCTCCCCCATTTCCCCCTACGCCAAAAATTTTAAACTAAATCTTTTCATTTCATACCATCTTGAGTAACGAGTGGATAATCAGCAGCTGAGAGATTAATAAACCAATCCCAAGAACTCGAAAGCCGCAAAAGAATGGAAGCCCCATGAAGTGTAGCAGACAATGCAGAAGACCCAATCGAGTATCGAAAATCAGCTTTCCCAATAACATTTACATTCTGTGCAGCTTTAAAAACCGGCACAGACTGAACAGCAAGTGCCAAATCATCACGTTCCTTCTGAGTAGCTTTTCTATCAAGATGAAGTAAATACTGATTTCTTGGATGATACACAGCAAACAACAAACGGAGGATTCTAGAAGAGTCTTTAGTGGATCCAGATATGAGGTATGCAATTGAAGGTGGGGTGGATGGAAGGGTATTTTGGTCATTTGGGTTTGATGGGGAGTTGAGATAGTTATGGAAATTGGGGAAAAGGGAAGGATTAGGGTGAGGAGGAAGAGGGGTAGAAGAAGGGGAAAAGGAAAGAGAAAGTATAAGGAGAAATGAGAATATGGTGGTGATGAGGAGGATAAAGGGTGTCGAAAAAGTGATCCGGCAAATGCTACTGTTGTTACTGCCGGTGGCACCGCCGGTGGAAGTGGTGGTTGGCGGCGGTTGAAGGTGGTGGTTGTGCATTTTGTTGGAAATTATCAGTGCTGCCGGCAATGGCGGATATCTTTCAAGTGTTTATATATATACTTTTTAGATTCTTTGTTTCATGGAGGCACGTATACAAGAATCTCACTCCGAACATGGCGTGAATTATTAATTTTATTTCTGAATTATTGACACTATTAAAAATACGTCACTACTCAATTAATTAAACTTAGGTGTATCTTCGATCTACCACATGATATAGCAAGTGGTGTCAAACTCTCGTAAGAACATGATGCTCTTAAAATATATCGCAAAATTTTCTTTTTATCTTATCATCTGACTCAACCTTATTCGAAAAACACAACTTTTAATCCTGCTTCAGGAATCAATTTCCAGTACTGATCTATGGCCCAACTCTCGACTCTTGATTCTGACTTCGATCTTGAGACTCAACTATCGACCTTGATATAGTGAGGTTGAGAAAAGGTAGAAGTAAATCGAAAAAGTATTGGGGGAGAGGTAATTAGATAGAATATGGGGGCATCCTTGTCGAAAACATGATTTTAGATAGGAAGATATGAATGTGTCGTGAATAAGGATAGAATATTAATAGATAGTTAAGAATTATTGTGTTACTAGCCTTTTCATGTATTTAGTTAGGTATCGTATAGAGAACCATGTCAGTTATCGTATTAGCTTAATCATATAGTCTTTGGTTATAGTACCTAATATCACCTTGTATTATTATAGCTTTTACTTTTGATATCTCTCGTTTGTTTATTATATTTTGATATTGCTACACTATTTTCTTCATTTTTATACTTGAACTTATTGCACTCGAATAAAGGACTTTTAAAAACAACAATTTATTTTCACGAGGTAATGTTAAGATTTACGAACCTCTGTCTCCGTAAATCTAGCGATATCATATACTCCCTCTTTTTCATAATCCAATCATCCAAACAGAGTTATCAGCTGGCCTATACACGCCTATGGAAGAAGACAAAAGTACTAACACCATTGAACCCCAAAAGGGAGCTCAACAAAACCCTTTACATTGGCCCAAACAAGCATGGACCCATTTCGAATTAGTTCGTCAAAAATCCCCATTAATTCAATGTATAACCAACTTCGTTTCAATGGATTTCATGGCCAATACTCTGTTATCCGCCGGCGCATCGCCGGCGATGATACATTCCGTTGAAGAAATCCCAGAATTTACTCCGAAAGCCCTTGGAGTTTGCATAAATGCCGGAACCCTCACTCCTGACTGGCTACCCGGTATGAAATTAGCGGCACAGGTGGCGAATCAATCGAAAAAACCTTGGGTGCTTGATCCTGTTGCTGCCGGTGGGTCAAGTTTCCGGTTAAAGGCGTGTTTGGAGCTACTTGCTTTAAAGCCTAGTGTTGTTAGAGGCAATGGGTCTGAGATTCTTGCTCTTTTTAAGGGTTGTGTTGACTCAAATTCCAAGGTAACACAGTATTTTTGAGTATCAATTTTGGTAAAATATTTATCTGCTCCGGATCTTATTATATATCATAGTTAAAGTGATAGTTGTGTATGTTCTAACATATGTGAGATGATGCATTCAGTGGCGGGTTAGAATTTTGGTTAAGGAGTGTCAAAATGTAAAGTAGTAAACCCATGAAGAAGCCTAGGGACCTTAGCTATGCCATTGGATGCATTAATTGGTTTGGTATAAACACTGGACGTGGACGGGAGTAATGTTTTACCATCAATTTTATCTTTGCTGGGGTGCTCACATTATGTCCAGTGTTAGGAGTTTTTCAAGTCTGAGACTTGAACATGAGTAGAAAAACACTGAACTATTGAATATAGGAATGAAACTGGTCAAATAGATTAGTAATCTATAAGATTTTATAAGACATGGTAATTGTTGTGTCAATTGAATAAATTCCTAATGGTTTCTCTTTCATATGACAATCAAGACAACATGAGTCCTTTATCTGGTAATCTTTTTTTTCCTACTTGGAAGATGCTTAGTTTTACCAAAGGCGGCATTTTTTTTCAAGATTTGATGATATTAGGTCTATCCAAATTTTGGTCTTTCCTCGTATGACCTACAATTACCTTATCTTTGATATTACTGATGTAAGAATGGGAGGAAGAGAAGAATTTTCTTTCATTTATGCAAAGTTAACTTCTCTTCAAATTTCTTAGTTACTGTATTTTCTTATGCTAAAGTCGGAAACTTGCGAAATGGGCTATTTCTTCCTGTTGATGGTATAGGCAGAGTGGTAGTCGAGAAAATCCTAAAATAGGTTGAAATTGATTTAAGTTCAATATATGGGTTGAGAAAATTGGTAATACATTGTCGTACCAAGAGTCTATCAGAAAAGGTAGGGGTAAAAGGTTGCGTATATCTCACCCTCCCCAAACCCCACTCGTGGGATTACACTGGGCATGTCATTGTTGTTGTTGAATATGGGTTGGGGAAAAATAACTGGTCTCATGGGTTAACAAATTAGATGGTATAACAATTTTAGTAATTATACGCTAATATGGCTAGTTATGGACGGATTAATATACAGAAAATGAAATCATTAAATGAAGAGCAAGTAATCTGATGAAATATTCATATGGTTTGATTCGTCTTCTTTTAGGACAAATTTTGCTACCAGTGGTCATAAACATCAAGGCGATATACACTTGATTCTGTTGCCCTTTTCTTTTTAACCTTTCCAAGTTAAAATTTAGAGAAGTTGATAGGGAGATTAGTACTTTTTGATGCACAAATATTTGTTTGTGAGAACTGAGAACACACCGTTACTGTATTACAATTTCTCATCTGTTCATTGTGCTCATAATGTCTCATCTGTTTCAATTTGACTGATTTAAGGGTGTGGATAGTGTACACGGTTCAAGTGATGCTGTTGAAGCTGCTAAGTCCCTTGCTCAACAAAGTGG
The DNA here is from genome assembly GCA_029582245.1 of Solanum etuberosum. NCBI lineage: Eukaryota > Viridiplantae > Streptophyta > Magnoliopsida > Solanales > Solanaceae > Solanum > Solanum etuberosum. Next base: position 7,522 of record JAJONR010012089.1, on the reverse strand, counting down.
TAGTGTAGTCGCTGTTTCTGGAGCTGTTGACTATATCACAGACGGTGATAGGGTCGTTTGTGTTCATAATGGGGTGCCTATGTTGCAAAAAATTACTGCATCTGGATGCTCTGTCACTGCCCTCATTGCTGCCTTTGTCGCAGTTGATCCATCCCATGCTGTTGAAGCAACAGCTTCTGCATTGGCTATCTTTGGCGTCGCAAGTGAAATAGGGATGGACATGGCTAGAGGTCCAGCTTCACTGCGGACACTGTTGATTGATTCGTTATATGGACTTGATGAAGCTACTGCAGTTGGTCGAGTAAGAATCAACCACCTTTAATGCTTTTAGAGGAGAAATGAATGTGTGCATGTCATTTAGATCAAACGTGAAGTTATATAGCATCAAGTATATGTCGAATCGTCAGCTCATGTTATTTTACTTGGTTGATTTTTTACATCCTTAAACCCGTAATAAAAGCATGTATTTTATGTATCAGACTGATTTTCATTTTGTCATTCCTGTAGAGAACTGGTTTTAGAATGTAGATCACCATCGTGGCTTAAACGCTTAATCATACGTTATAATAGTTTGTAGCTTGGTATCCTACTTCTACTACTTGTTTGCTGTAGACTTCATATAAGAGAAAAGAGGCATTCGTCGAGGGACAATTATGGAGTATAAGGAGATTGCAGTAGGGCTGGGTAGCTCTCTTTGTCTCAATTTTGGCGGTCAAAATTGTGACCGCCAAAGTTTTCTGAGATTCACCACCCTTATACAGTGTCCAATAATGGTAACTTATTCAGACTAAACAAAACCAGGCTCGAAACAACTTGGCTCGTAGAATGCGGGCATGAGGAGCACTTTCTAAAACTTGTGAGCTATTTAGGATTGTAACTATTGATGAGGAACTACTGGAAATCTTTGTGCCATTTTTTGGTTTGGGGAACACAGAGGTTTGGTGTTCTATGTAAAAAAATGTTTTAAGACTTCTAGCTTTGCTGCTTGGTGAGAGCAAACACGACGACTTGAATGGGGAAGAGCACAAAAGCAAAGATGTGAAGCCTGTGTTACAGGCAGAAGCAATGTAAAGACAGAAAAAGATTGGTTTTTCCACACAAAACAATGCACAATTTCTTACCAGTGCCTCGAGTGACTGAAAGCCGCGACATGGTGCTTCCTATCTGTACGTTCCAAAGAAGTTGAGGCTGTCACTATATGCCCCTCCTTCCACCATGGTTGTAAGTACCATCTCATCTGATCACTCCCGTCCTGCAGAGCTTGCAATGTAGTCTCCTTGAGCTTTGCCAATATTTTGAGTGCCCAGCTCAGGCGAAGAGGTCAAGAAATCATCAATAACAGTGTTTGATTTGGCGGTCTGAAAACAAGAGGTCTCGCGAAGGGTACCTGGTCGCTGTAGATGCTGCCTAACAAGCCCGTGATTGGCCTGGCTGTTGAGTTACTACAGTTACTAAGACTGCAAGGTCGATGGCAGCAAATAGAATTGCAACAAGGGAAGATGATGATTGCCTTAACGTTGTGGCTGTGGGTTATCGTTTAAAGATGTTCTTTTGGTTCAAGTAAGACCTTTGGTTTTCAAGTCATCTACGTCCCCTTAAAATTGGCTTCAATCCGTCAAGAAAAATTGAACATTCACCAAATATTTAATCTCACAAGTACAAACAATTTCATGGCAACATGTACCTGTATATGTAAGTTTATACCTATGATATCACAGTTTCATTTGTAATATATAACTTCTTATGATGTGAGCTTGATCTTACCAATAATAGAAAATTTGGCCATTTTACCAATTGGTACCAGGTAACCTGTATATGACATTAGCAGTCTCTCTGAAACTCAGTTTATACTACTTCGAAAATTCTTGGAATTCACAGATAGTCACAAAGAACAAGTAGATTAAAAATGAGGACGCCGCATTGTCTTGCAAATATTACAAGTTCTCAACCTACAAAAACATGAATTCACAATTCATCTCTTGCTATTGTTACAATTGAGGTACCAAGAGCAACAACCTTAAGTTTCTTATTCTGTGCGCTAAATTGTATGTCAGGCAATTTGAATCACTGTTCTTTGCTAGTGCATTAGTAGTCCATACCACCACCAGGCATAGCTGGAGATGCCTTCTCATCCTTGGGAAGCTCAACGATAACAGCTTCAGTTGTAGTTAATAAAGACGACACACTGCATACAACAAAAACAGTAAAAGCACAAGTTTAACTTCTATACAAAGACAATGAAGAAAAGTTCACACTAATAAGTTTCCACAGATAATAAGTTAAAATGCAAACATATTAGCAAGAACACTAACTTGGCAAGAGAGCAAGTAAATTGGAAGATGAAAGGATAAAAGAGTATGCTCACCTAGCAGCATCAACCAGGGCCGTCCTAATTACTTTCAATGGATCAATGATTCCTGCTTTTACCATATCAACATATTCACCTGTTGCATAGATGAAGATAGTACGAGATTAATTTCTAGTTTTTAGGAAATAGAATCATTTATCAGGTGGAAACTTGTAAGGAACAAGAGATGAGCGTTCAAACCTTTTGCAGCATCATATCCAAGATCCGGATTATCCTGCTCCAACAGTTTGCCAACCACTACTGATCCTTCCACCCCAGCATTAGAGGCAATTGTATATACTGGTGTCTGCAATTAGAAATTCATTCCAAAACATCACAGCTCTGCTAATTATGATTTGACAACTACTTATTCCTGAGAAGTAATACTCTTAAGGAATCTAATCTGCAGATGTGACAGCAAAATTTGTTAAAATGTTAGACCTTCAGAGCATTCTGAATAATTTGAACACCAATCTTCTGGTCAAAGTTGGCTGTTGGCAATGTGTCCAATTCTTTTGATGCATAAAGAAGTGCAACCCCACCACCTGCATGACAAGAACCGGATTAGTCTCCCACTATAGGCTCTTAGGTGAGACGGACCAGACATGGAGAGACATGAAAATGTAATAACCTGGAAGAATTCCTTCCTCCACAGCAGCTTTTGTGGCATTCAAAGCATCTGTAACTCTGTCTTTCTTCTCACTAACCTCAATTTCACTAGCTCCTCCTACCTGGCAAACCGATACTAATTCAAATTAATATACCTTCTACAATTCTTTTTGATTATTTGCGAGCATAGACTAAACGTTGCAAATTATTTATACATGTAAGGGATCAGAAAATACTAACTGCAGTTAAATTGCATACCTTCAACACTGCAACACCCCCTGAAAGCCTAGCAAGTCTTTCCTGCAATTTCTCCTTGTCGTAATCAGACGTGCTCAGTTCAATTGCTGATCTAATCTGTCAATACAAAGAGCACAACATATGTTCAACCCCACAATTTTGGACAATATGGCATATATATTGATTATATAAGTGTAGATGTACACAAAATGTACCTGTTCACATCTCTCCTCTATGGCCTTCTTCTCACCCGCACCATCAAGAACAACGGTGTCATCCTTGGAGATAGTCACCTAGAAAAAAAAACGAAATGCCATGAGACTACAGAAAGCAGAAATGTTCGGCAGCAAAGAAAATAGAAAAACTAAACAAGAATTGCAATAGTACTTTACTTGCACCATTAAATAATACCAGAGACCAGGGATGCACTTATCAAATATACCTTTTTGCATTTTCCCAGCATGTCCAACTCCACATTTTCAATGTTCATTCCAAGTTCTTCCGTTATGACCTATCATGCACGGGGAAGAAATGTGGGTGATGTATGAAGAAATAGCAAATATCTTATACAGGAGCATACCAGAACAGTTCCTTACCTGGCCTCCAGTTAAAGCAGCAAGATCTTGCAAATTAGCCTTCCTGTTTTCACCAAATCCTGGAGCTTTTATGGCGCAAACCTGTATTATTTTCCAGTATAATTAGCTGAACAAAGTGTTATATGGACCATCAACAGAGAAAACATGTTTTTACTCAAAGCAGCAAATTACCTTGATTCCAGCACGAAGCTTGTTCAGAATAAGTGTAGCGAGTGCCTCACTCTCCACATCCTCGGACACAATTAGGAGGGGCCTTTGTCTCTGAATATATGAGGTAAGAGTAAGAAACAACTCCAGAGGTCATAGTTGAAACTCCAAGAATCTCAGAGGAAGAAAGACTACCTTCAAAGCCAATTCTAACACTTTCACAATAGCATTTATGCTTGAGATTTTTTTCTCGTGAATAAGAATAAGTGGGTCATCCAGCTCCTGTTAGGTATGAAAATAGTTGTGAGTTCAAATGAAAGAGAGGTTGGCTGTAAATATATAAGACTGCCACATCAGTCATGCAGCTGAGTTAATATTGACAAACTAAAGACATACACATTTCTGATTCTTCTCATTTGTGATAAAGTATGGGGATATGTAGCCCCTGTCCAACTTCATCCCCTCAACAACTTGCAAATCATTAAGCAGTGTCTTTCCATCCTGCATGATATTAGAAATGAGTCAGTGTCACAAATTTTTTTATGAAGGAAATGAGTTAGTGTGACGTCTTTACAACAAGATTTCATATGATTCTAACTCAGTTATCACAAAGTAAAAGGATTATCCAATATTATTATCTGAGTAATAAAAAGACCGCCACAGTTCCAAATGTCAGATTCTTGCGTAATTTTTTTTTGCTATTACCAACTCAAATGGATCAAATGACAATAATTTTTGTGGTAACTCAACATCTTCTCCTCTTTGAGAGTACATCCGACAAGGCATTAAAGAAATTTAAGATTTTACCAGACCAGAAACTTGAGAAAAATCTCAAACCATTATGGCAAACAAGACCATGCACATAACATTAACAGTATCAAGAAATTACTTACTTGAATAGTGATGACACCTTCCTTTCCTACTTGCTCCATAGCCCTTGCAATTATCTCACCTATTTCCCTTTCTCCATTTGCAGAGATTGTACCAACCTATCAAAGGGTCATAATATCATAATCTTATTGGAAACTGTACAGCAGGAACACTCTAGAGCAGAAGATTGATAACTCATTCCGTTATCCAGTGCATTAGTGTTTCGAAATTATTCCTTGCACCGAAGAGCAAGTTAGATTCTTCTTTTACCCCTCATTTTTATTCTTGCAATATCAGAATCCTAGTGGAAATAGGACAGCACTGACATCTAATACACTGCAGCAGAACATTGGTATCACTTTCTTAAGATGAATTCCTTCCCCCTGCTATTTTTGAGCATGTGTCGGGTGGGGTGGGGTGGGGTGGGGTGGGGGGGAGGCAGAGGAGTCTGCTGCTCAAAAATATTGATGTTTAAGTACCAGAAAAGATCCCCTTCAGACTGTGATTCATAAAAGTTTGAAGCTAGCAAATATACCTGGGCAATCTCCTCGGATGTGCTTATCATGCGTGCTCTGCTTTTCAGGTTTGTTACAACAGCATCGACAGCCATTGTGATACCTCGTCTAAGATCCATTGCATTCACTCCAGCAGCTACAGACTTGCACCCTTCAGCAAATATTGCTCGGGTGAGGACTGTTGCACAAGTGGTACCTGAAATACAGAGCTAGAGTTAAACACAAGCAGAGATGTGATAGATTTTTAGAACTAACAATCAAACCAGGCACAAATGAAGACACACAGATAAGGAGCACTATTTATGAAATCTTACCATCACCAGCAGCATCATTAGTGGCATTGGCAACTTGCTTTACAAGGCTGGCACCAACATTTTTTATTTTGTCCTTGAATTCGATGCTTTTTGCAACAGTGACACCATCTTTTGTCACCTTGGGTGCACCCCAACTTTGTTCAATCACCACATTACGACCCTTCATAAATAAACATACAACATTAGTCGTCACCTAGTGAATTCATTCTCAGCAAAATCGAGAATCTATTGGTGGTGCTCCACTTTATATTTTATCCCGTGAGTATATCAGCATATAAAAATCTTGCTTGTCCAGTCATCCTCCAACCTCAAATGGTACAAACAAGGAGAGAGAACTAGTAACATATTTCACTTTTAATTGAAAGGGAACAATCAGATGCTAAGCTTTCCAACATCTTGATTATAAATTACTCAGGGAAGAAGAGTCGTAACTAACAAGAACCAGCAGAACTGATAATATTTTTAGTTGAGACAATCCCACTAAGCTTCTTTTATAGGAGGGAAGTCACTCTAAGCCACTTTCAATTGCACTCTAATAAGCATGAAAATTAGATCACTTCAAGATGTTAAAATGCTTAATATAGACCTAATTGTCTTGGACTCGAGTGCGGGTGACTGATACGGATGTGGATCTAGGGGTCAGATCATTCATGATGTAAATTTTAAGATGCGAGGATACAGATACAGGTATGGATACATGTGTGGACATTCGCCTAAAAATAATTCAAATATCTAAAAGTAGAGTTACAAAACCTAAATTATGAGATATTAGGTGGAGAACTTGAGGAGAAAATACTAATCAAGAGGAGAATCCTGAAAGGCCTGAAAGGAGATTAAAGGAAAAGGAGTAATCCAGAAATTTCTATCTACAAGGTATTCTATTTTCTTCAATTTCACCTTAGCTTTTGTTTTGATTTCAGAAATCATTGAATATGTCCAGAATTTCTTCGCTGATTTTGGTCGAAGTATCCGAAATCATTTGACCATATCGAATACAGACCCCCCACACACGTCGTGTCGACATGAGTGCCTCACCAAAAGTTAAGAATCCGAGCAACTTAGATATAGACGGTATTAGGGTTTGGTTTTAATGATGACAAAATGCAAATGTTTTCTATGTATGCAGTATTGCACAGCTTATCATATAAGCTCTTTTAAAGGAAATCAAGGAAAAAAACTATATGCAAATATAGCCGCATGGAAAGGAATCAATAACGTCTGATAAAGAAGGAAGGAAGCATATCGAGTAAGTAGAATTAAATAGGAAGATTCTGCACCAATCAATGTCCAAGATCTGAAAGCAGTAATCAAGGTGCAATCAAACGTCTTCTACGAAACAAAGTACCAAAACACATATCTCTCGCTAAAACCCTGGAAGCTATTCAAGTCGTTTTGAAGCTTACCAACAGAGGAATATGAAAGATATGCACTTGTTCTTGGAAAAAGATCATCCAAGTATCTTCCCAAGGATCAATTCTCTTGGGTTGTCATATCAGTCAAAGACCTCAACGGCTAGATCGAGAAACTATTAAAGGAGACGTTAAGAAGATATACACTTGTCTAAACCTTCTCAAACACTTATGTTCTACTCTTAACAAGCATTGTATTTTCTGTAAGAAATAGTTGTGTATTCAAAAGAGAGGAGACGTAAATATCATTGGGGAGACATTGTATCAATCAAGAGTGAAAAGATAAGAGTACTACGACATACTTAGAACACCCTTCCAACTCAAGGAGACTGGACTAAGATTCACATAGGATCCCAACCAGTATAAAACATCTGGTGTCATTCTACTATGTCTTTACTTTTCAAGTTCTTTAACTTTGCGTATCTCCTTCTGTATCAGTCGAATCATCTCTGAGACACCGAAAATAAAAAGTCAACTC
>JAJONR010012088.1:0-21517 GCA_029582245.1 Solanum etuberosum | reverse complement strand
CCCCCCCCCCCCCCCGAACTTATTTTATAAATAATTTTCTACCCCTTTTCGGCCTACGTGGCTGAGTCCGTGACTTCACCTATGTTAGGCGCGTGAGTGTTATTTTTAGACTACACTGACCAATAAAAATTGGCCACATGTTAAAATAAATTTGAAAAAAGAAACCTCATTAACTCAGATGTCTTCTTCTTTATCATAGTGTTCTTCATCTTTTGAAAAAAACAAACCTCCATTATTCTTCAAGTTAAATCATAACATAAACCCTAAAAAAGAAGCATGAAGTTACATTTCACTCAAAGATCGAAACCTATATTTAACAACATATCATAACCCCTACGAAATATAAGTATAACAGTAACAAAAAATAAAATAAAATAAAGAAAAAACTAACATTTGAACTCAACCACAATTCTTGATGACTTAGAAGAATGAAATTGACCCACAGATGCACGACTGAAATCGACCCACACATGCACGACTGAAATCGAACACTAAGTACCAAAATCTAACATAGAAAATCGATTATGAGTTTATATTTCTGAAAATCGAATTTTTGAAGATAATTGTTCTTTCCCTTGTTCCTTTTGGTAAAGTTAAACTTCAAAAAGGAAGATGAAATTTTGGGAAGTGTAAATGATAGCTTGTCTTTTTAGAAAGTTAAAAAAGTGGGGGCCAACGCGTGTTGAACAATACTTTCAAGCTATCTGGTTGATAGTGCCACGTAGGCCGAAAAGGGATAGAAAATTATTTATAAAATAAGTTCAGGGAATAATAGGACCTTAGTATAGTTTAGGTGTGTCTCTGAGATTTCGGGCATAGACTGAGGGTACTTTTGCATTTTTCCATACATATCTTTGATTATAAAACTATATATGATATATCTTCCCCTCACTTGCAACTTAGCTATTTTCATCACAATGCATAGCTCTATTACTCCCACCTTTGATTTATTTGGTAATTACAACTCGTGTATTCTTGAACCATTAAAATAAATTTAACTATTATTTCAAATTTGGATTAAGAGGTAAATAATTAACTTTGTAGATAATATTATCACATTATATATGCTTGTGTATATATATTGAAATATTTAGGGGTGTAATTCTGATGATTTAGAATTGTTTTTGTCTTTGACACGTGTCTAGGCATAAATCCCCCCCGCCCCCGAATTGTAAAGTAGTCTAACACATTAATTATCAGGATGATTTACGCATAAAGTTAATTATTTTGTCTTTGACATGGTGAAATTTTCCGACGAAAGAATATTGCTTGACACCCTTAATAAAGGGTGGCTCCGCCCCTGACATCAATTGCTACTCTATTAGATAGCAGAGCTTGAAATGATACCATCATCTGAACAATAACAAACAAAATTTAAAAAAAATAAAAATCGGTGACCCACTAATCATTTGTAACATATACCCAATTACTAAAAATCAAGAATGTGAAAAAATGTTCTGATAAAAAAAAACCTCGTAGTCTTTAATGTAATCTTCACATAATAAAAGGATCCTTTTCTGATTCGCCATTTTTCAATCCGATAGAGTTGAGATCTCTCTATAATATTGGTTGAATATAATAATTAAATAATTAGGAAGAAATTTTAAGTGAATTGAATATACATATATTCATGTAGGCATGACTGTCATGTAGCCTGTAGGTGTCACATATGATAATAAAAGTAGGGAATATGAAACTTAATTGTACAAGGGTAAATATGTGTCTAAAGTTGGAGACATGTGCAAATATATCAAAAAAGTATGACAAGCGAGAATATAACTCTTTTTTAAAAGTCTTAGGACAATTATAACCCATTTCCACTTATTTTTCAAGTAGTGACTTAATTTACAAACATATGTCTTGTTTAAACCTTATTTATGAATTGAACTAACTAATACATTATTGTCGTTTTTATTTATCTCAAATTACAATTAATTTAAATTTTTAAAAGCAAAGTCTTCTCATAAATATTAGAAAATTATTACTAATATATGCACATATAACCAAATTGCAATTAATATTTAGAAAAGTTAATTATTTTCTTTTATAGTCATGACATTAGGAATTGAGTAAACAAAATTAAAATTTTAATTAAATAATAGTAAGACTTTGTCTAATATTTAGTTATTTGAATTAAATTACTTAAAAACTTACTATCTACCCATGAGATTTTTTTGAACAAGAACCAATGTATTATATTGCAACAATTGGTTAACACTTTATTTTTTTTAAGAACTTCTCAAGTTATATATAAGATACTTAATCTATCGTATAAAGCTATAAACTATAAATACATACAAATGATTATTTTATATAATAAAAACAAATTTGTTAGAGGCCTTTTACTCATAGAGATTGTAACTATTTTACTTTTGAGCCACCATGTTGGTAGAATAACATTATCTGCAAAATATCAATAACTGAATAGACTTTTCAAAGTCCACATTCAATAACATAATAATTTGGGTGTTACTCTTGTTCCTGTCGAATAATTGACTAACAAAAAACAACAATCTCTTCAACAAAAAAAAAAGACCAAATCAACTGTGATAATACCATAAGCCAAGCTCACCATAAGCCAAGCTATGGAATACCAAGGGATTATGGTCCAAAATGAAACGACCAAAAAGCAAAAAACCATCATACAGGGAAAGTGAGAATCCCAAATAGGAGTCACACTGGCCAATGGGTGTTGAGATTTATTGAGATCACATCCACACAAGCTCTGTGATGGCAGAACTCCAAACATTGAAAAGTGAATTGCAACTAGGTGTAGAACATAACCTAACTCCTGGAAATACACATTGATTCTATTAACATTATCCGCATGATTGATAACGAACAATAAGCTCACAATAAATTAGTGAAAGAAGAACAAAACATACAGTTTTTGATGTTCCAGCTACCTTATGAGCCATGCAACTATTATTCAGGATCGGAATGTGGCTCTCTCTCTATATATAACAATCCTTTTAACAAAAAAATAAAAACATTATCTGCAAATGTAAAATTAATATTAGAATATTTTATATCTATAGTTTCTTGGTTAAACGTTTGTGGAAGATTTTTTTTCAGAATTGAATAGGCATAAGTCTTTCTTCAAAAGAAAATAGATTATAATCCTCGTATAATCCATAGATGAATAGGTTTTTTAACTTTTAATTTTTTTTTATATTTAACAAATATCTTGATCATCATAAATATCATAAATTAGAATGTTGTGATGTGGTCCTTTTCTATTAGAGCAAACCTATTGTATATATAATATGAGTACTTAGAATTGTAGGGGAAAAAAATTGAACTTAAATAATTTTAGTTCCACAATTTGATCAAGTTAGCACACTTTTACAATATAACTAATTGAGGCTTCCATTTCTCCGACAAAAATTAACATGTCATCTGTGTCTATTTTGTTAATATTATAAGTAATAAATAACAATATTACTTGAAAATTGTCGATTGCGATTGCGTGAAACATTCACCAAAGATTGAGGTAAAAAAATAAGTTTTTTTCTTCAAAAATGTCATTTCTTCTTCTTCTTTTTTTTCTGTTTTTTTTTTTTTTTCATTTGCTGATAGGTCTATTATTTCATTTTATATTTTGTTTTGAGAATATACGCACTATATTAATATACCGTATCAATACTAATATAGCATATATAGAAAGTTCAACATATAAGAATTTTTAAAACTTGTATAAAATTCTCACATTAGATCGGATTGATAAAATTTATTTATAAAATGTTTTGGCATTGTTGTGTATAAATAAATTTTGATACGAAATATGTCATTTAATTATATTTTATAAAATCTCTAACAAATACTAAAACACTGCTAACCATTCTCGTGTTACTTTCTCCAGTCCTGACAATTCTGAACAAAGTTTTTTCAACTGAATTTGATAAATTATGTAATTTTGCTCATGCGAGTATTAATAATTAGGGTAGCATGGTACCATATTTAAAACTACAGTTTGGTAATTTCGATTCTTAAAAATATGGGAGAATATCATTATCATACAAAATTAATTTGGTATGGTTCGACATTTTCAAGTTCGATTTTGATATTTTGCGGTTTGGTAAGTCAATAACCATAATTTATTCGACTTCGACTTACGTATAATAGAGAATTATGATTTTCGCTTTTCAAAAAATGTCTCAATTATATCATACTAACACCTTAAACACGTATACAATATTCAAAAGAAAATACAATCAATTTCCTTCGTTAATCAATTACACACACAAAAAAAAAAGACATTTCAATTAAGATAGAATAGTCAAAATCCCAACGTCAAAACAATAATTTGTCCTTATACTAGGTTACAAATCTTTCGTATTATTAATACTATACGAATTATATATGTAATTATAGGTTTTCGTATTTTAGCATTTTTTTTAAGAAATACTGAATATCAAAAGAAAATTATAATGAATAACAAATGCTATAATTCCAAAATAACAATATAAAAAATCTCATTTTTCATTTTAATATAATAATTCGATATATATAGTACCATGTCAAGTCTTAAGAAGGCGCGAGGCAATAATAGTCGTTAGGTAAGCTTCACATCAAACCAAATTACCAAATCAACAACATCAAAATTTTATTAACAAACATATATATATACGTAACAAATAAAATACTAGTAGTACAAGGCATGTCAAATAAACAAATAAATATTTGAACTTTGAAGAGGCACCAAATAGGCCTCTCAGCACCAAAAAGATAAAGCAAAGAGCCAAAAACAAACCAATTAATCTATTATTGGATCATTTTCAATGCTGAAATTACTACTACCAATTTGGTCTTTGTTGCCATTCATGACAGGTGGTAGTAAATGGGTGGTAAGAAAGATGATGACTACACGCTGGCCTTGCCATCTTGTTCTGCTTCTGTTGTTGTTGATGATTCTGTGAAACTATTAGTTGATTCGCCTATTCTGTTTTTCGTTCTTTCTCATAAAGCTGTTGAAATTGAGCTTGATCAAATTCGTTGTGTTGCGGTTGAAGCATTGGATAGTGGTGGTGGTGGTGGTGGTGAAGTAGTTGATGAACTTTGTAAGCGGTTACACTTTTTGAAGATTGTTTATAAGTATCATTGTGTTGCTGAAGATGAGGTAAATATTGAATTCTGCAGAGATCAGAACTTTTTTTTTTTAGAATTCTTATGAATTTTTTTCAACACTGTCAAATGATCATATGTTATTTCTTCATTTTTATTACTTATTGTTACTTCAATTTCATTGTTTATCTTGCTGTTTTGTTGTTGTTGTTATTATTTTCCTTTATATCCTGCTTTGATTGCACTTTTTGAGCCGAGGGAGTATTGAAACCATCTCTCTTTCCCACAAAGGTAGGTTAAGGAATAGGTACATCTTACCTCTCTAGACCCTACTTGTGAAACTACGCTAGATATGTTGTTGTAAACACCAAAAACCATATTTTTCACTGAAAAGGGGGAAATAACGTCCTTGCTCGGTTGAACCCCCTTCGACTTCTTGGTGTGTTTAGTTTTTCATATTTTTTAACCCCCTTAACTCAACTTTGATATCACTTTGAATTGTGTGTAACATTTGGAGAGAGCTAAGACCCCTTTCTGTTAAGGGCACAGTTACGACAATGCTACTTGAATTATTACTAGAGTTCGTTATAATTTGTTTGGAAATAAGTTACTGAAGAATGAGAGGTCTCTAATTACTGCACAAACTTGTAAATTTAGTGAATTGACTCATGATATACTTGCTGATATCCACTCTGTACTTTTTTTGTATCAAATTGTGACTTTCTGGCTTAAGTTAGTAGTGTTTGACAAAACGCCACTAACAAATTGCACCAGTTGCACCAAGAAATGTCATTTTTAACAGTATACTCAGCTCACTGAAGGTAGAGAAGTTGGCTATAATGGGTATTAAGAGTGGTAGAGGTAGGCCGAAGAAGTATTGGGGAGAGATGATTAGACAAGACATTACTCACCTGGAGCTCACTTGGGACATGACCCTAGATAGGAAGATATGGAGGATGAGGATTAGGATAGGGTAGAAGGTTAGTAGGTTGAGCCTTGTCTAGTTTCCCTTTTCAATATTGTGATTATTACTCTCCTACTATCTTAATCTTCAATTTAGTGCTATGTGTTGTTTCTATTGCTTCAGTTATCGTATTATTTTGTTGCTGCTATTTACAAACCTAATTTCTTTAATATGCTTACTTGAGTCGAGAGTATCGAACACATCATCTCTACCTTCACAAGGCAGGGGTAAGGTTGCGTACCCCCCAACCTATCCAGACCCCATTTGTGGGATTACACTGGCTATGTTGTTGTTGTTGTATACTCAGCTCACTGATAGTTCTGATAAAAGTACTGGCATTTGTTAAGATATTACGTGTTGCAGATTTTGTTAAGCCAAAATCTGAATATTAACATTGACAGGTCCTTTTTCAAGCACTAGATGCACAAGTGAAGAATGTGGTCTTCACATATTCACTTGAACACAATAGTATAGATGTTCTGTTCAGTTCCATCTTCGATTGCTTGGATCGCTTACAAAAGGAGAAAGAGGAGGTTTCCGTGTTGTTTAATGAACTAACATGTAGCATAGGTACCATCCAGACAACCATTTCTCAGCATATGCTAAAAGAAGAGGAGCAGGTAATCGCAAATCTTCAATATCAATTTTTCATCTGAATAGTCCCTTTCTTCTGAAATTGCTAGCAAATAAAATTTCTATGCAGATTTTTCCGTTGATGATGGAGAAATTCTCTTCCGAAGAGCAGGCTAGGCTTGTTTGGCAATACCTATGTAGTGTTCCTCTAATGATACTGATGGATTTTATGCCATGGCTAACAGCTAGTCTTTATTCACATGAAAAGACATACTTTCTGAGTTTCATACATATAGTCTTACCTGAAGAAAAACTTATTCAAGAGGTAGATTTAAAGTAATTCTCCATCGATATTGTTAAGTGTAAAGTCCTAAGTCATTGATCTAACTATATTTTTCTTCAAATTTTGAAGGTGTTCATATCATGGCTAGATAATAACAAGGAAGCATCTTCCCGGTCCTGTATAAAAGATGGAAAAGGCGCTAAATTTCATTATGGAAAAGCCAATATGAAGTACATATTTGAAATGGATGTGCTGATGGTTCAGTGCAAGGAAATGCAGCAGCATAAGGCTTCAGAAGAACATAATCCAATTGATGGTTTTCATATCTGGCATGCTGCTATTACACGTGATCTAAGAGTAATTATGGAGGAACTATATCAACTACGGAGCTCGCTTTGTGTTTCAACCTTGTTGTCAGTGATTACACAGTTGAAGTTTTTTGCAGATGTTTTCACATTCTACAGGTAGTAACTTCTCAGCTAAATTCCTGTACTTGATAAAAACTCAATGTGATTTTTCTTCTTCTGAATGTTGCTTTAATTTACAGCAATGCACTGGATCAAATCTACTATCCCTTGGTAGATCAATTGAACAAGGATTCCCCTTCTACTTTTCATGAACAATTTATTGAAAGAAGTCAAATTGAAGAACTGCAGAAATTGCTATACTATAAGCTGCATGAGGAGGTACAAATAAAGGTTTTTGTAGATATGCTTTTCCAGGAAGTGGAACTATTTGTTGGGAGGATGAACAAAAAGCTGCAGTTTCTAGAAGCCGAGGTACGCTGTCTTTCCAGCTGTGGTTTTACCACAACATGATGAAGCTCAAACATAGCAGGCAAATGGCATGCCTTTAGAAATGATATTTATATTGACTTCTGTTCCTCTGGCTTCTTTTAGGTGTTTGTGTTCATTAGAGAGACCTGCAGTCATGAATTGCAGCTTTGGTTATTGTACATGAGCCTGCATATGTTGCCACTTGGATTGCTAAAGTGCATGATTATTTGGTTCTCTGCTCATTTATCCGAGGACGAGTCCAAAATGATGTTGAACAATATAAAGTTGGAATCTGCTGTAGTTAACAAGTCCTTTGCTACTCTTTTATATGAGTGGGTTCGGATAGGTTATTCAGGCAAAATCTCAGTTGAAAAGTTCAGAAAAGATCTGGAAGAAATGTTCAGTAGCAGAAGCTATTTGTTTGAAAAGTGGAGTAAGAACTCTGGTAGTTCTTCCTCGCACTCGGAAATGCAATCCCCTGGTAGACCTTATCACCCTTCAACACTTGACAACATTCGGAATCATGATACACCTTATTCTAATGGGATCAATCTTCGTATATTTTTCTCGGATTCACTGAATGACTTATTCTGCCTTCCTGAAACTGCTGTTGATGGTATGAGATTATCCAGTCTTGATGTAAAACCAATTGACTTTTTCCATTTCTTCCACAAAGCCCTGAAAAAAGATTTGCAGTATGCTCTTTCTCTGTCAGTTAAGTTGTCTGAAGATGTGGGACTCCTTGCTGAATTTGGAAGACATTTCCATCACGTACGATTTCTATATCAGCTGCATAGTAAGTCCGAGGATGAAATTGCATTTCCTGCCTTGGAATCTAAGGGACAACTCCGAAATGTCAGCCATTCGTATGGCATTGACCATAAGTTGGAGGTTGAGCAATTCGATAGAATTTCTATCATCCTAAATGAGATCACCAGTTTGCAAGGTTATGTGGACATGATTGACAGTAATAAGCTGAAATACAAAAAGTTGTGCTTAAATCTACATGATACATGCATATCTATGCATAAAACACTCACTGACCACATCTACCGTGAAGAAGTTGAACTTTGGCCACTATTCAAAGAACATTTTTCTGTTGAGGAACAAGAACAGATTATTGGAGACATTCTTGGACGAACCAAAGCGGAGAATCTACAAGAAATGATTCCCTGGTTGATGTCATCTCTAAGACCAGAAGAACAACATGGCATTATGTCAATCTGGCGTAAAGTCACAAAGAATACAAAGTTTTTTGAGTGGCTGGGAGAGTGGTGGGAAGGTATAAAAAGAGATGAGAGTGTAAATGCAGAAAAGGGATCAAAGCTTTCTCTTGCATTGGCTGTTGATCCTTTAGAAGTTGTGTCTACATATTTGTCAAGAGATGATTTCAGGAGTTCAAGCATCTGCCACGAAAAAGGGGAGAACTTTTCATCGACAGAGTCTGCTGATCATGATTTAGATCAATCTGGATTTTTCGCAGCAGATAAATCCCAGAATGCCAAGGGAAACAAAAATGTTAATCGAGCCATAGATATAACTCAGCATTCTACTGAGGTTCACAAGAAAAGATGCAACGACACAATAGAAATTGCTAATCAAAAAGAAACAACTTGTCAGGATATAAAATTATATGAGCAGTCAAAGCAAAAGGATCACAAGGAGCACCATCTAATGCTGACTCAAGACAAGCTGGTTGACGCAATAAGAAGAGTATCAGGCGACTCCTCTTTGGATTCTGTAAAGAAATCACACCTCATGCAGAGCTTGCTAATGAGGCAAATACATTTTTAACTTCTATCCTTTGATTTGTTTCTTGGGAAGAAGCCATATATGGTTACATAATTACCAGTATCATAAGTATGATAATGCATAATAGTATTATAGATAACTGAATAAGTTTATAATATACATGTACATCATCAGTTCAGTCTCTAGTCCTGGTTTCACCCTGATTTCCATGTAGTGGTTGCTATTGGATCAAGATTGGCAATTGTGGCACCAATCAGAGAGAACCGGAAAACTGGTTCCTGCATAATCTAGTTTTTTGGTTCATCTTTTCCTGAATTTTAGTAGCTCCTAAAATTGTTCGACTGCACTTAAATAATGTATGTTAGAACTTAGAACGTTCAGTGATAATGCAATGGAGATATCCAGGATGACGAAGACTTGAACTTTTACCAGTGAATGTTAGGAAAACTAAGTCAATTTTCCTCTGGATTATTGGAACACTTAAGCACCTCTACTTTTCTTCTTTTCTCTAGATTTCAGTTTTTTTCTTCTGCCTCTTTTATTCGACTTGACTATACATGGATTTCTTTCAGTCAATGGATTTTGACACAGGAGAAGTCTCATTCAGAGGTTGCTACTGCAAAGGATAAGGAGAAAATCACTGGTCAATGTCCGTCATTTCTTGATAAAACAGAATCAGTTTTTGGTTGCAAGCATTACAAGAGGAACTGCAAGCTACTTGCTCCATGTTGTAATGAGCTTTTTCCATGTATACGGTGTCATGATGAAATTACTGATCATTGTCTGGACAGGTGTGAGTGGGATGCACTTGTTCTTCATGCCCATTGGTAAAGACTTACTCTTTTTTTTCTGCTGCTTAACATATCCCAACTCTGGTTATGACAATGCTTGCAGAAAATCTATCACCCAGATGATGTGCATGAAATGCTTGAAGATACAACCTATCTGTCCCAGTTGCTTAACTCTTACTTGCAACAATTTCTCCATGGCTAAATACTATTGCAGAATATGCAAAGTGTTTGATGACGACAGGTGAGAAAATCGGGTTTACATTATTGAGCTTGTGGGATTATGTCCCCTCATCGAATAATTGTATATTCTTGGCCTATCCTCCGTTCAAGAGCTAGCATTTGGGGTTAATCCCAAGGGTCGCATCTTCACAGGCTTAAAGCGAGAAATAGTATACCAAGTAGCACACCTAAGAGAATCACGGTGTTTATTAAAATAAGTCCTATTTTAGTTCCTTGTGCAGTGGTAAGAGTCCAAGACACAAAATGAGTAAGCAAAAAAGTGGAACTTTCTTAGAATGTTTAAAGTAAGAAAGCTATAGGCATGAACTACGGTCATACAAACAAGGAGCTCTTTTTGTTTGTAATCGAGTACAAAAGACAGTTATTTCGAACTTCATAGACTAGAATTACTTCTGTTCCAGCAAAGCGCTTCATTCACTGACTCAGGCATACAACTTTTTGAACAGACAGATATACCATTGCCCTTTCTGCAATTTGTGCCGAGTGGGGGAGGGATTAGGCCTTGGAGTTTTTCATTGCATGACCTGCAACGCTTGCATGTTATCAAAGTCTCTCTCTATTCATACATGTCGAGAGAACTGCTTGGAGGATAACTGTCCAATCTGTCATGAGGACATTTTCACTTCAGCTACTCCTGTTAAGGGACTTCCTTGTGGTCATTTGATGCACTCAACATGTTTTCAGGTATTAGACTCACACAAAGTTCCTTGCTTAACCAAAACTATAGGAACTTTCAGATTGTACTGCTGATCTTTTCTTCTGTTCTCTTTTTCTCTCGATACAAATCTTAGGACTACACGTTTACGCATTACACATGCCCAATCTGTAGCAAGACAATTGGGGACGTGAAGGTCAGCAAACTATTTAGCGCGAAAGCTCATTAAACTGGTTCATGGTTAGAAAATGTATTGACTATGCAGCACATTTGGTGCTTAATTTCAGGTGCTCTTTGAGGTGTTAGATGCATTTCTGTCTGAGGAAAAAATTCCCGAGGAGTACGCTGGCCAGATTCAGGTTCATTTAAATCATACTCCCTCCGTTTCAAAAGAATGTCTCTTTCCTTTTTTGGCAACTCTTTAATTTCAATTTTCCACCTGACATGTTTAAACTCACAAGATTAAAAGGCACCTAGGTACATTTAACATATTTTTAGTTTAAAACCACAATATTCAAGAGTCTTATTTACTTTCTTAAACTCCGTATCAAGTCAAAACCAGACAAACAAACTAAAGCAGAGGGAGTAATTTGTTTCCATGTATGAATATCTATTGAATTGAGGTTAATGTGATATCAATCCTCTTGACACTGAAAAGGTTACATACAGGTTATATTATGCAATGATTGTCAAAAGAGAGGAACTGCTTCCTTCCACTGGCACTATCACAAGTGCCCATATTGTGGTTCATACAATACAAGGCTTATATGATCTAAATCCAAGGCTCCAGGACCAGAGGCGGATCCAAGATTTTAAGTTTACGAGTTCTGAATTTTAAGATAGAATAACAAGTGGATTTGGGATGAGCTTTTTTATACATATTAAGTGGATTTCTTAACATGAATATAAGATCTGAGCCAATACTCCTGGATTATGTAGAACCCCCAACTTCAATGGTAGATTTGCCCATCTTAGACTTCAGAGGTCTAGAGGAAGTGTTGCGGTTATTCACGTTGAATTATTGGGATGCATGAAACAGTACCTGTTCTTTCATAGTCGATAAATAATGTATATGCTTCATTTTCTTCATTCATCCTATGTGAAATTTCAAAGATTTTTTTTCTGTTCTGATTTCACTTCATTAGGAATTGGTGAAAAAAACAAACCCAAAATAAAATCCAAACTGTTTTAATGGTTAAGACAGAATATTTTAATCTAAACCTCATTTAGTTTTTTAAGATTTCGCACTTGGAGAAGGAAAATAACGGTTTACTTGAATAGGGATAGGGAAAACTGATACATTTAGAGGAATTAAGATCTTATGGCCTCCTACAAAATGATAGAAGAAAATCTCTTGCAAAAAAGCCATAAAACTAAAAAAAGAAACTGCAAGTGACCCAAAAACCAATTCTCCCAAAAAAACACAACATGGTTTGCAAAAGTAACAAAGATAACTTTTTTCTTTTGAGAATTCAAAAGTGACAAAGATACTTATCAGAAACAGTTGCAAAGCATTAAAGAAAATACAATTAAAATACAGAGCAATACATTCAGGGAAGAAAAAAAACACCAGTACCCTAGAAAAACCCAGAAGTTACAAAGTCAAACGGCTTTTCTGCTTGACGAGCAAATATGGTGTCTTCCCTTTCATTAAATATCGTAGACATCCGTAATACGAAGTTCCCATAACTTCTGGGCACTCAAAATTCTTTTTCCTTGAAGAGGAAACAACAAAATGAATATAGAGTATAGAAGACTACTATTGACTGCATCACTAAGAGACTACAGACCATTGCCAATCTATACAGACTTGCTTACATTGGAAGTGAAAGATAATATGATTCATTACCTGTGTACAGAAGCAATATCTCAGAAATCAAACATCTACATGTTCCTCGTGACTACGAAACTGGTGGCAACTACTACTTTCTTCAACCACGCCACCTTATTGTAAGGATTCCAAAATTTTCAGATGACGCAAACCTTTGATTTTGCCAATGCTTACCAAGTATCAACAGCACCATAACTTACATTTTTCTTCCCAATCCTCTGATAACTTCCACCATGATACACAAATTTGAAGAAGTTTTTCTCGCTATCAAGCCAACTACTCCTATTTTCTCTTCATCTCGTCAACAAATTTCTGATGGTATAGTACAGTTTCTCACAAAATTTTGCAACTTTGCAGACCAACAGTGCACAATATCGTCGTTGCCTTTTGGCGATTGAATGGAAAAGCACAGTAATACATCTTCATTACAGCTTAGGGAGGTATATCTTCTAAGCTGAAATAGATTACAGCTTCAAAGAAACCAACGCTGATCCAGATCATCTTTTCACTATTAGAGAGGTACCATTTGCTGGCTGGACTAGTTTACAGCTTCGAAGAAAAGGACCTGCGGTTGCAAATGCCCTCTTTCACACATGACGAGAACATCATCCCAGCCACCAATTACCTGAATATAAAATATCCATAAAAAAAAAATCTTCTTTAAAAGATAACAAGGAAAAATAGGAAGAAACAGAATATTACCTTTACGGTTTTGTCATCATACATGATCCACTGCCCACGATCATGACTGTAGGCAAAACAGTGATAATGCTGTCCATAGTAGCAAACCTGAAAGAAATGTTGAGTCATAAAAGCATCCATCTTTAGACACATACCATATCAGAATTAAGTAGACACTTGTTAAAATACAAACTGAACTTGGTTCAACATCCAAAAGTACTACAAAGTGATTCTTATATTCAACCTAGCAACATGAAAGATACCTTTAGCTTAAGCATATGCAGATGAAGATAAGTTCTATTTTTTTAATAAAAAACAATCTCAAACATAGTCAGGATTAATAGAGAAAAATCTGCACATGGGAACAAAAAGAGAAAGCTATATTATTTGAGATATGTTTTGACCCAAACTCTGGGTGGAAAACAGTATATGTCGTTGACACAAACAAGGAAATACCGAAAAAATGGAATAAACCTATGGTAATCAAATAGTCGCATTCATGCATCAATCATGAAAATACGGCTTTATGTATAAAAAAGGGCACAATATCACAAGTACTTCTTTCATGAGAGATGACAGAAAGTAATCCTCAATTAGTTGAAACTGTAAAAAATAAAAATGAACCAGCTGGCAGGTACTATTTTTAGAACAAAAACCAATTGGCATGGTTTTATGAAAATATATAACATTGACAAGGAACATGTGAGATTTTTCAAAATTGGAGCAGGAATTATCTGAAATATGAATGGATTTGTATATTCAGTGCCAGTGACTTGATTATATTTTGTCCGAGCTAGTTAAGGGATTTTAAATACTAATTCCCTAACAATACATAAAGGGAAAAGTCAGCAGACAAAGGAAAAAGAAACATTACCACAGAAGTTAAGCAATGTTTGTTTTTCGGATCAAGACCGCGATAAAGGACGCCGATGTCCACTTCAGTAGATAAAGTTGATAATGTAGCTTTTATGTCATCTACATCCTCACAAGTATTCTGCCAACCCAAAACTGCGGGGAGGAAGAAACAAGTCACATTAGAAACAAATAGATTCTCTTAAAAAATTTACATTACCCATTGGCAACCAAAAAAAATTAGAGAAAGGAGGGAAGAGGGGATCATCAGAACTAGTTACCCGTTGTGAAAATATGTGGTGGAGCAGAGAGAATGTGATGAATATAGTTAAGTTTCTCACATCCACCAACCTCAGGATCGCAAGCCAACTGATGGTTCATCTCAACAAGATTCAGAAGCTCGTCAAACGAGCTTTCTGGACACATAACCTGAAAGGAAAGAACAAAATACTCTGTAAAATGTGCAAATTCACGATAATGGTAAAGAAAATTGCTCATTATACAAACAATGTCACTTTTTGAACTTAAAAAGATAAATTTACTTAACGGAAACTAAAGTGCCATCACAAAATTGCCTCAAAGAACAACAGAACATGCCTTCATTGTTCGGAGAGCACTGGCATTAATATTATGAAAGAACGATGTGTACTTCAGATGCCTAGACTCCAATCCACAATTATAGCAGTTCATCCGTTCAAAAATATCCATCCCGAAAAGAGAATGCACAGTACAAGCACTACTTGAGCAATCCCAAGAGCCCGTACAGCTGCTATCTGCAGATTCAGCATCTGAACCACCTAAAGTTGATGTAAATGATCGATGCAGGCAATCGAATATTACACCCAGTACTTCAGAAGCATCATTCATTTGAGCCTGTAAGTCAATATCTCGTTAATTGGATTCAAAGAAGTTGAGTCTTAGTAAATTATGAAGCGCTCGATAGAGTTTCACATTCACCTCCTGAAAGAAATTACTATCGGGATAAAGGTTGCTGAGAGCAATTCTCAGAGAAGTCGGAGCAATAGCCTCTCTCTGCATCTCAGTTGAAGCCGTGTTCAAAGCAGTGAATATGTCATATAAAGCACATACCACACATGGATCACCCACATGATCATGTTCTGATGATGATCTTCGCAAAAAATCGTCTCGAAATTGTCTTAGATGCCACAATGACTAAAATGTGGCAAGAAAACAAGAAAAATCAGAGAACGCACTTGAAATAGAAGAAAATTGGGAGCACGACAAACAAAGATAATTTGTCTATTATAAAATAAAACAACGGATTAGCACTTGTAAACACTGCTAACCTGTATAATGACATTTAGAAAGCAATTGTATTCTCCAACTTCATTCTTTAGCCCAGTGCCATATACATCATCCATTTCTTTGACATTTCCAAAACTAATTTCATTACTCAAATCCCCTGTTTCAGATATCATCCTCTGTGCCCCTGAACTTGCCATCAAGGGAAATTTCTGATGTGCGTGGAATGCATCTGACATAAAAGGAGAGACTGCATCACTTGAACAATCAGGACGTGGAAAATATTAAAGCAGTTAATTCTTCAAGCCAAATGGAAGAACAAAAGACCAGTTTTCAAGCTATGGCACGTCAGTTTCCTTCAGAAACCATTAGTAGAAAGGGTCTTAATTTGACAGAAGATGGGAAAAACAGAGGGTAGATACGTAGTCTTCTGATCATCAAGCTTAACCAGTGAACTATATACAGACAGAGAACAGCCTAGACTACTAATTCCCCAAAAAATAAAGAACACCCTAGGTTAACAAACATTAAAACTATCTTGGGAACTTGTTCCCAGAAATGAAAGATAAATAGACATACCGAGACTTTGGCGCACAGCTCTCTTAAGGTCAGCTTGGAACCTTTCTTCATCATCCTCCTCCACATGTAGCTGTCTCAATGTCTTCGTTCCACTATCTCTGGTACCATTATTTTCTGGGGTTGAAATCAAATGGTAATGAATTTAGTTCACTTCAACAGAAGCAGATCATAGAACAGTTTGTAGTTAAAATTTAAAGGAAAAATATTGGAAGAGCACCTATTTACACCCACCAGCTTGTTTTTTTTTAAAAAAATTCTACAGAGGATTGTGGGGGATCAAAAAGGGATAGGGTCTGCAACCCCTAAAGTTTCTTTTATAGAAAGTGACTCCACCAATTTTGTTCATAGAGTTGGTATTAATTGTGCTCTCACTAGCTACAGCATAATACACCAGCTTGAGTATGACGAAGTAATGCCACAATTACCATATCACTTATCTGAACAAAGATGACTTGCTCCTTTAAATTTTAACCAATGCAGAAATGGAAAGAGATGATTGAGTTCACCAATCACTGTTACTAACACAAACAGAAATTAGCTTGGGAATAGATTTGTTTGTTTCAAAGATTCAAACAGATTTGTTTGTTTCAAAGATTCAAACAGATTTGTTTGTTTCAAAGATTCAAATACAGGATGTGGTCTAACTTTATAGCTTAGAAGAGACTTTCTATGGTTTGGAAACAAAGAAAGGAAGGGGTACTATCTAGTTAACTGGGAAACAGTGCAGCTACCTAAGCTCTCAGGTGGTCTTGGAGTAGGAATCTTCGAATCCACAATTGAAATGGTTGTGGAGATATGTGGAAGAAGAACAGGCTCTTTGGAGAGAAGTTATACATCACAAGTATGGCCAGGACTCCCAGTGGTGTACCAATGAGGTCACTCTACCATATGGAGTTCCAACATGGAAAACAATAAGATCATTCTGGACCAAACTAGTAGGAAACATCAAACTCAGAATAGGAAATGGAGCTAAAATACTATTCTGGAAAGATGTTTGGGCAAGACAGGAGGCATTAATGCAATCTTTCCCTGACTTATTTTCTTTCTGTAGCAAAGAGATAAGTATTGAAAACACCCCTAAACTTGGCGTGAATTATTACTTTAGTCCCCCAACTATTGACAGCCTTAAAAACACCCCTCTACTTGATTAAGTAATTTAAAAACACCCCTCTTATGCCACATGTCATCCACCTATGCGTGTATGTGGAATTTTCTGTTGATGTGGCGTACACATAGATATATATAGTAAAAAAAAGAAAAAAACATTCAAATAATTAAATGCTAAAATTTAGTAAAGAAGATTTTTTTGAAAAAAAAATAAAAAAAATCTTACCTCACCCCATTCCCTACCAGGTACCCCAACCCCACCACCCACCCCCACCTCCTCACCCCCCAAAAAAATTTAAAAGTTTTTTTAAAAAAACTTTTTATCCAACACCACCGAGTAGCCCGACTCACCCACCCCCTTAAAAAATTACTTTTAAAATAAAATATTTTTTTTCTTATCCCACTCATCTCCCCTCCAAAATAAAAAAGTTCAAAAGAATTATTTTTTTGGGGTGGGTGGGTGGTGAGAGGCTAGGGGTACTGGGTAGAGGATGGGGTGGGGTGATAAGAAAAAAAAGTTCTTTTATCTTCTTAACATTTAATTATTTAAATGTTCTTTAAAAAATTTCTATTACATATATCTATTGGTACGCCACGTCAGCAGAAAATTCTACATATATGCACCATGTGGCATAAGAGGGGTATTTTTAAATTCATTTAATCAAGTAGAGGGGTGTTTCTAAGGCTGCCAATAGTTGGAGGACTAAATTAATAATTCACGCCAAGTTTAGGGGTGTTTTCAATACTTATCTCATCCAGATATCACTCTAGCTGAGAGTTGGGCAAAATGGTTGGGATATATCTTTCAGGAGACATTTGAATGATTGGGAAATAGATAGGGTGGCACAATTGTTACATGTAATCAATGAATTTAATGGTTTTGCTGCAAGGCCAGACACAGTCACGTGGGTAAACTCTGAGGATGGAAGGTTCATAGTTAACAAGCTCTATAAAAAGAAACTGGAAACTCAGCAGGGCCTCAGATTGGCTAGATGGAAATATGTATGGACAAGCCAAGCACCAACCAAGATAAAATGTTTTGTATGGTTGGCAGCTAAGAGGGCTTGTCTGACTCGGGAGGTACTGCAGAGGAAAGGTGCACAACTAGTACCAAGGTGTTTTCTATGCAATGAGACAAATGAGACCAACAACCATCTTTTTCTACACTGTAGAGTCACAGATCAACTATGGTCTCTGTTTTTGAGGCTCACTGGTAACAGCTGGACGATGCCAGAGCATACTGCTAACCTGTTGAGTTGCTGGATCAGGAGAGGAGGAAGTTAAAGCCAAAAAAAGTGGTGGAGAATTATTCCAGCTTGCATATGGTGGTCAATATGGAAGGAAAGAAATGGAAGATGCTATGAGAACAAATCAAACTCCATACAGAAAGTCAAAGAAAATTGTATTGCATATTTCGATTTTTGGTGTAAACAGGAATGTATAGATAAGGTAGAGAAACTAGTAGGTATGCTAGGATCTTTGTAATTAGACTTCCTAGTCCCTCTATGTACTAATTTTTGGAGGTCACCAGCATATGCTTAATGCTGAGGAAATGAATAAAAGCCGTCATAACATTTAAACCAAGTAATCTATCTTTGATCAATTGAATAAATGAACTCTTTGTTTCAATATTTAAAAGAAATTTTGTGTATTAGTCATTGGGTTAACAAAACAACCCTCCTCCTTTCTCCGGGCTTGGGACCGGCTGTGTTATAGAGAAGACATTAACTACCACACAGGCGGAGTTATCACATGAATGTCATTCCTCAACAATCCCGAAGCTTTTTCCAACGTTAGGCACTGACATTGATCCCACGTTCACCTTGCATATTTAGCGAACTACTGAACACCAAATGATAAAGAAGCAAGAATGAATTTGAACTATAAAACAAACACTTTCTAAGAACAGTTAATCATGGGTTACATTACAGTCATCCACCATGAAACTGTTCATTTTTTTCTAAAACCAGGAAATGCCCTGTGATTTCTGACACTACCAACCTCCCTTTACAAGTAAAAATAAGACCAACTAGCATAAAATGCAAAAGCATCAACCACCGAATCAAGTTGGAGAAGCAAAGAGAAGTCATCATTCAGAAAAGCAGAAGCAACCAAATATATACATAAAAGTTAAGCAAACAACTGCAGCTCACCATGTGAAGAATCCAGAGCTTTTGATTCACTAACTTCAGTATTTTCCCTTTCAGAAGAACCAGATTGATAATTCCCCTCACTAAATTTAGAAGAATCTTTCTGGCGCCTGCCTTTTCTTCCAGATCGCTTATCAGACATCAATATACCATCCTCTGGAGTTCCTTTGTTTGACAATCCTGAATCAGAGAAAAAATGATAGCATGTTCAGATGACATCATCCTAACCCTGGAACATTTGGTACAGATTATTTGGGAAGCATAAATTATTCCGGTCACAAATCAAGATAATACCATCTCTTTGTGCCATTCTTTCTGGAAAGTTCTTTGAAAGACCTTCTACACTGTTCAATAGTACAGTGTTCTGCATCAAGGAAAGTCACATGTTACAATCACTTCATAGGGCCAACTAAATTTTAGCAGCATCCTTGAAAATAACACCAAGGCATTTCGAGGCCTTAGTTTTAACTTTTAATGATATAAGAAATCCAGAATGTAAAATTCTCTAACAGTAAAAAGCCAATCAGAGTGTAACCTTCTCACTACTCTTCCATTGCTCATTGATTTTCTGATCAATATCACAACCCTTCAAGTAAGTGTCAGGATTCATTTTTTGATACGGGTAAGACTCGGGATTTGTAACTGCATCCATATTCTCTTGAATTGTTCTTGCAGTTCTCTTATGTTGCTCAGCCAGATGTTTCAGCTTAGCCTCATTCTCAATTCTTCTTTGATACTCTAAAGTTTCTTCTAGCTTCCTTTCCTCGGCTTCAAGCTCAATCATACGTTTGTACTCCTCTTCCTGTAGATCTAAGGAATTACCAGTTTGAGGAATTTCACTCTCTTGATCATCTCCATCATGAGCAAGTGGAGATGAGCTGCACCAAAACATACACTTGGAAATATTAAAGGCCGTAAATAGTTTGCTAAGATGACTAAATAGAGGGTATGTAAATGGAGAAATATGCCGTTAGGAACTAGGAAGAGACATACACATGATCCACAGTCTCATGGTGAAGCACATGCAATTCATTACCACTGTTAGGCTGCACAGGTAAGAGGAAACAGGTTATACCTTCCCCCAGCAATACACATAAACAACTGCTTCAGAAACAATAATCTGACCCACAGCTCAAACCTTTGAATCTTTTGCTTTTCGATACTCTTGTTTCTTTTTCTTGTCCTTTGTCTTTTCATGGGGATGTTTAGACTTCTCATTTCCCCCACTTGAACTCTTTTCGGAATCACGTGCAAGTTCAGCCAGAAAAGCTTCCCTTGTAGCATCAGATTTCTCGGTAGCGTCCTTCTCGGCCAGGTCCTCCAAGTGTGCCTAAGAATAAAAAAAAACAATCATCCTAATCAAACAAAGAATGAGAAAGGCGAAACGACAAGAAGATAGGAGTACAAACAGCAGTAAAAGATTTTAAGAGCAACATAGGTACATCACAACAGCAGATACCCGCAGAAATGATTTCAATAGAGGCACTAAAATTCGCCGGTAATCTTGGGCAGAAGCCGGCTCAAGCTTCGACTCCAACTGCTGCATCCCGGTAACCACCCGCATGATTCGTGCATCAATTTTGCTAAGCTGCATCCATGAAATTGTAAGATCAAAACGACAATCAAAAAATGCAGAAAAACAAAAAAGAAAAAGAACATTGGATTATAACTGATCCACCAACCTCAATGGAGATATGTTCCTTCTGTCTCTGTATTGCAACTTCCACACTAGAGTCCACCTGATGAAGGTAGTCCTTCAGTCTCCAATCATCCTCTTCGCCAGACTCCAAGTCACAAAATTGAGACGTTCCACCACCGTAAGTTTCGTCAAATCCGAATTGATTTACATTGAGAGATTCTGCTTCCTTAAGAACATTTGATATAGCATCCAACTCAGGCCTATTGCTGATAATTGTAGTGTCGTTGTCACTATCTATGAGTTCTTCTCGTCGCTTT
>JAJONR010012087.1:0-17272 GCA_029582245.1 Solanum etuberosum | reverse complement strand
ATATATATATATATATATATATATATATATATATATATAATAACTACCTAATTACAGAAATATTCCTTCTATATTTACGAATTCTCCCTATATTTGAAATAATTACATATTGTCTGACTAATTAATAAATTTATACCAGATTTCAAATCAGATACACCTATATACATGTATTTTTTCTTACACCTTTCATACACCATATACATATAACATTTCTTATAATTATATACACAATATAAATCATATATACCACTCTTCACATCATATATACACTACTTTATATACCTCCACATACTCCTTCACATATAATACGTCAAACATTTATTTATAACATTACATATTTTCTTAGACAATATATACATCTCATACATAGCCCCATATACTACTTTATATACGCTGCATATGCGGTATATAAATATACAATTTTCATCGGGAACTTACATAAATATACTATATTAAGAAAATATTTACCATTTATAGCAAAACATCTTTTTTTTTCACTTGATCACTTTTAATACATTTATAACACAGTTTTAATACATATTACAGAGAACAATCTATAAAACACATATAATTCAAGTTTTATTGATGGATAATACATTTATCACACATTTTAATACACTTATAATAGAATGTGTCAATTTCTTACCAAACAAGTATAATATATTTTAAAACAGTTATAATACATATATATTGCATACATAATTAACCTTTAATACATATTGCAAATTTATTATAATATTGCTTGATATTGCTAGAAATGGTAATCAATAAAAGTATCTCTAAAATCAATAATTATTTATTAAAAGGTACCCATTCAAGTAATTTTTCCATTTTCGAATGTAAATCTTACCTTGTATACCATATATATTACTTACTACTCATATACACCAATATATCGTTAGGTATACCCTGTACACATACCACTTGATGTACCACATTTACTCGCTATATATCATACAGGTACCTCGTAATTTCAATAAACTATTTTTGCCTCCGCTTTTATTTACTTTATTATTATTAAATTATTCCTTTTAATTAACCTTTCTTTTGAAAAAGGTAAAAACAAAATATGTAGATTCTCTCCATCTTTAGCTAGTATAGTCAAACTAAGTCTAAGGAACTATCTCTAGATTTTAAGGGATGTCAAAATCCTCCCCTTTTAATCATTCAGATTCAGTACATTAAGTGTATTTGGTTTTTACGTCTGAATCTGAATCATTCAAATTCTGTCCATTTGTTTCTTTTTCTAAAAAACCTCTTAATGGATCTGAAAAGGTTTGAACGAATCAGATATGTAGGAGTGTCTTAACAACATCCATACTTATTTATTAAGTTATAAAATAATATCATCTCGCCTCTCTCGCTCTTTGCGTGACTTTTCTCTCACAACTACAAACTTTCTTCCTCTCTTTTCTCAATCAAACAACAATTTTTTTCCTCTTGAACGGGTAAGTTTTCATAATTTTTACAAGTACTTTTTAATATTAATAATTTTCTAAGGGTGTATTGATATTTGTCAAGAACTCTTGTTGTAATAATATTTTTGGTTTATGGACCTTTATCAAAGTTTTTGAATGAAAAAATACTAACCATGATTAAAAACAATAACTATGTATATATATTTGAGGTTTCTTATTAGAATTTGGTCTTAGGCCATTAATTTTATTGAGACTCTTTGATCATCAAACCTGCATACTTGATGTGTTTGATTAAAAATAAAAATTAGGCCATTAATTTTCACTAGAAAAACAGCCTCTAAGGAAGGGAAATTTAGTCTCAAATAGTCCAAATTTGGTCCCAAATAGCCTGTTGCGACGGGAAAAGTTTGGTTGCCACCTGTCTTAATAAGCCTCTTCGCTAAAGGTTAATTGCGACGAGTTCATTTAGCTGGTCTTTAAATGTTTTTAGAGACGGCAAGAAATCTGGTCGCCAAAATACTTTTAGAGACCATATACCTCATCCTAAATAGATAATTTTCTTCTTAGAAAACCAGTTATTTTCTGGTCCTTAAATCCCTTAAGCAATGAGCATCTACCTCATCATAGATAATTTTTTGCGACTAGTAGCTACCTCGTCCTAGAATAAATTTAACGACGAGAAGCTATCTCATCTTAGATGAATCTTTAGGGAGGAGAAGTTGTCTCGTCCTAGATGAACCTTTAGAGACGAGCAATATTTTTGGTCTCTAATTCACCACCAATGTTTCTTAATCTTCAAAATTACAGAATTATAAATTCTTATCAATAAATATAAGATTACTACTGAAAATTTCCTAACAAAAGAATGATATAAATATAAAAATTGGTTAACATTCTATCGTGTTAGTTTCAATACTTGCTTAACAAACAAAGCTTAACCAATCAACAATCCGAGCTAGACCATGATATCAAGTTTTGCGTAACTTCGTAGCAAAATAACAATGATCTTGTGCATCTTCTAAACCTGCATCTTGATCACTTGTAACTTCTACCTTCATAATCTGTAAGCTACAAAAATATAAGAAAAAAAATTATTAGGAAAGCTTTCATATGAATTAACCAAGAATTCAAATCTATATTGAAAACACAGAAATTTAGGGACATAAGCTAGTACAAATGGAGAAATTCTCCATCAAGAAGATGTATATTCTACTGTAGTGGAAACTAGGTGATGTATGTGTGCTATAGAGACTTTAAAAGACTAAGCAACATCTGTTTGTTTAGAGTGCACAAGTACAGTTGAGGTCCAGGAAGCAATGGATATATGGTCTTGAATTCAAATTCCACCCAAAAATGTAGAGCAGAGTATGCAGTGTATCAACATAAGACAGTGGAGGCGATTCTGAAAGGAACTAGCTGCAGCATAATTGAGGTCTAGTTTGATGCTGGAAAATATTTCTAGAAGGGGATTTAACTTATTAGATGGTCTTAGATTGTTAGAATACTGGCCTGAAACTTCAACTGTTTCCTATCTGAACTTCAAATCTAAAATATCCTATCAGAACATCAAGTCTAAATCTTTAACTCAGATCCATACCGAATTTGTTCATGAATGAAATTTGTCATGGTAGTCTCCTATAGTTTCCTATCAGAACCTCAAGCGTCCGTAAGGTAGTGTATCATAAGCCTAAAAATTCTATAATTTTCAAGTTTATATGTCCTAATATAGCAGGTTGGGAGACAAAAACATATTGCATTAGGTAGTGTATATCACAAGACAAAAATAGATTGCATTTGGTTGCTGAAGTTCACTTCCACGTTAAAGAGTACCATTACGTAAAGTTGTGCAGAAAAAGATGTGTGCAGTTGTATGTGTAGAAATTAAAAAACAGAGGAAAAAGATATGTAAAAACTTGGCAAGTGAACTTCATTGCAGACGTGTGAATTTCGTAAGTTCATTGTTTGCCTGCCTTCTATAAGTTCTAATCTTATTCTGTTAACTACACATCATTCAAGCACATACATTATGGCTAAAGGATCACATGGATGTATTGCTTAACTTGAATGATAGATAAAGGAAATGGAGTATTTACTTGCATATACTCTTTCTCAAGAACCATGAAGTTCTTATGTATCGCTCCCTTTCCTTAACTAGAAGACATGGTAAAGTTTGTAAGTTCTTATTCTCATCCCTTCCCAACAGAACCTGGAGAAAGCAAACGATATTAGTAACACTTGTGCAATTATATTTTGAGGCACAAGAAAGACGAGCAGATTTATGCTATGGACAGTGATTGCAGCCGTTATATATCATATAAAGAGAGCAAGACATTAGGCTCTTTGAAATCATTAGGTGCTCAAACAACAACTCATCGGTAAATAGATAGAATATAATATATTGATGAGAAGATATGTATATACTGAAAAGCGAGATAAGTGAGTAGGAACGGCTACTAGCTAGTTTAGTTGTTTGTATTTTCAATACTTAGAAGTGTAACCCCATCGAGAATAAGTTTCTATCAATAACAAGTTATCATGTTCAATAAAACAAAAACTCACATTTAATTCAATTATTTATGCAATTTAAAACTCAATAAAATTTGAAAAACTTACTTAAATCAACTTTTTAATGTGTTGCTTTACTACATCATTACATTGAGAAATAACCTCTTAGTTGGATTTTTTCCTTTTGATGTGAAAGATTTAGGTCCTCTTCTCATCCCCTTCCAATTGCACCAGGCGCGACAAATGAATATCTAATGGTATTCTTCATAATTGATCCATCCTGAATTTCAGTCTTTATATTGAACCTGCAAAAAGAGACAAAACTGAAAAAATAATAAGAATATTTCCTGTCCAGTGAACTGAAGGATAGAATAGAAGTAGTCTTTGAGATATAATCCAGTGAACTGAAGTATAGAATCAAAGTAATTGAGAATAGTAGTTTTTAACGGTAAGTAATTATCAAAACACGGGCCTTTTTAAAAGCGCAATTGCACTTTAGCTCTGCATTACTCAAGTGTATTATTGTCCCTATAACATCATCATCAATTTGTTTCACAATCTCATAGGAATCACGAGGTTGAGTCTTCCTCACTACATGCCAATCTTTTTTGCCAATATCATTAGCATTAAACACTTGAGATGCTTGGTCCGCTAAAACAAAAGACTCATTTTCTTCCAATAAAAAAATAGACTCAAAACGCTTCAACGCTCAATTGAATCTTTTTCCTACCAAAAGCTACCTAAAATTTATTATTGAAAATCATTTTGGTAAATTTTTGGAGATTCAATTAGACAAGAATGGAAGAATATATTGTGCAACTATATATTAGAATGTATCAGATTGAAAAATCTTGAGTTTGCCAAGTTTCAAACCCAAATGGAATTATCACTATTTCTACCTTCAGTGTGCAGCACTACAAGAGATAATTTGTATAAGTTCGACTGCTTTTTACATCTTTCATCAGTTCGAGTTAATTTGATTGTCAAAATATGACTGATTCTTGAGATATAGATGCCATGTTACAGAACATATATGAAGAACTTGAGAGGGCATCCATGTTTTTGAAGAGTTTGAATCAGTGGAGAATTCTACGGAAGAGATATGAATAGAAAGTGCTTCCCTGCAAATTGAGTTACTATGGAAGGATGACATCAATCAACGGAATGCTAACCTTAGCTTGTTACAAGAATCAGCATCTAACTACAAGGATAAAAAAGATGACATTGATGATTTCATGGATTCTATAAAATCTTTGGAAATGAGCTTGATGAATCTGATTGTAAAGGTGAAGCGTTTAAAGTTCTGTTACAGGAAAAGACAAGTAAGATAGTCGTTTTGGAGACAGATAACTCACAAAAGTGCAAGGACATAAAATTGCTTCCAAGTAAAAACTTGGAGTTGGCTACCAGTTCCAAGGACACCATGGAAGAAGAATGTTCCATCGAGGAGGAATTGTTAGAGAAAAGGGAAGCTGTGAGAACTTAGAGACAGAAATTACCAACATTGGTGATATTGTTAGAGAAATGAGCAATTCAATTGAATGTTCGAAGATAAATCTGAACGGTGTTACTACTTAGAAGGAAGACTTCCATGGAAAAAATCTCACATTTTATAAGGAACTGGAAACAACATTAACTCTTGCGGAGGAAAGCAAAACAATTTCCATAGAAGCGAAAGAGGTGGAGTCGTATTTTAAACTATTTTCTTGAGTTATTAATCTTTAATTCTTTCCTCGTTTTCTTTTTCCCATTCCATTAATCTTACAACAATATTCTATTCATGTCAGGTGGCCGCGATAGCAAAGCTAAATATATTTATCTATTTATTTATCATTTAATAACGTGGCTTCCCACTTTATACGTTGAATTTGTCAAATAAGAGGATGAGCGGCAGCGGTTACAAAGAGAGGAGCTGGAACTCGAACTTCATGCCATCAAGCAACAAATGATCAATTTAAAAGGTAGTGATGCAGATATATATGAGAAGGTTTCTGAAAAGTATACCATGTAACATGAGTTCTCAAAAATAGGACTTGTTTAGGTTTCTAAACGTTTTGATATCTATATATACAAGCATCAAGAGGAAAAAGAACCTTGTTAGCACATACAACTTCTTGAGGGAGAAATCATCTCTAGGGATGCTGAAGTAAGTTTGGTCCTTTACATCTTCACTATAAGTTGTTAAGACACACACAATACACTATGATATGTTACATTTATATTAGAGAACTATAGTGCAATTGCAATTCCTAATTTATTTTAGCTAGATAGAAATCTGTTAGGAATTAGTGGCACGTGACTATGTATGTGGATCAGTTGTAACAACTGCAACTAGTTTTCCCCCTTGCACTTTTAGTCTAAAAATATGAACTATTTTAGTTCACTTGTAATTCAGAATGGATTTCTCAAGTTGAATACAATTCTCTCCATCTTCTCTCAGAAAGTTATTTTAGTTCATTAAGCTACGAGTTCCTCTGTTCAAGAACAGTTAGCAACACCGGGTTCTCTTTGGATTGATCACCTTCATATTTTGGATCTTATAACACTACAAACATAAATATACTTAAAGAAAATAACCATCTAGTAAGAGAGACAAAGAGTAACTCAAAGAAGAAGAGCTATAACCCGAAAAAAACAAAACAACAAATCAAATTTAGAGAATAAAAAGACTGAACTCGCGAAAGTGGAGGCATAATACCTGAGATTCGAGTAAGATTGAAAAGAGAGATTGAGTTGAGATCACTGCTAGGTAGACCAGTTCTTTCTCTGTTTTGATAAAACATAAATGGAACGCTGAGAGCTACGAGTTCTTCTGAGAACGCTGCTAGGGTTTGGTGATTTGGCGATAATGTTTTGAGAAATAAAAGCGTTTTTTGTTTTTGATTTTTGTTTTTGTTTTTGTTTTTATTTTTTGATTTTAGAATTTTAATTACAATATATTGGCGCTAAGATATAGTGAAAAGTTAAAACTGAAGTTCTCTTAAATATTTAAGTTGCCGCACTTTCTTTCCCTTAAGATCCCTAAATTACAATTTGGAACCAGTTACTAATTTTTTTAGAGACCAGATTTAGCACCTTCACAATAAAATACAAAATTAAGGACCGAAATAAAATCTCATCCCAATATATGTACTATTACAGACGGAATTCTTAACTTGTCCCTAAATATTGGTCTTAAATAAAGCTTTTTCTTGTAGTTTTTATTGAGACTAGGGTCTAGTGGCTGGAAGAGCACTGCACGTCGCGTGGTGTTTGGTGTGCTCCCGGCGGCTATTGAAAATCTGGAGGACCGAATGTCGTCCACTCCTGGTCGTATTCATAACTGCATCAAGTCTTCAGGGTGAACAACCTCTGGTCGATGGAACAATGTATGCAAGGGAAGTCGGCAAAATGTAAATATTTAAAATAAATTTTTTTATAATATTTTATGGGTAAACTACATAAATCTCACTACTTTAGATCATAATTACTAGGAATCCCGTTAGTTTTCAATATTACTTCCTATACCATTTTTTCGTTCATAAGATACATGGGTAATAAACTGTAAGATACATGACTCTATTAGAATTTAAAGGATGGGATACGTGTTTTAATTAATTTGAATTAATTGTTACATCTTAATTCCTTAATTACGGAAGTAAGTTATGGGTAAAAAACAACCATAACGTAATAAGTAGATCCATCTGATCAACAATTGATATCATCAAAATTATTTTCTGAAAGGTTGAACATCATCTTCTTCATCAAATTATTCTTTTGAATCTTAAAATTTTCGAGATTTCTTTTGCAAATGCCGAATATCACAATATTGTTGAGGCATTCCAGTTCATGGGTATCTGAAATCGAATATTAAAATTATAGAATTGATGGAATACTTTTGAGAGATAATGCAAACTAAAACGATCTAGTGGATGGTATTTCAAAACAATTAGGAATCGATTGTACTTGAAAAAGAATAGAGATCAAATACACGATGGAAGGCAATCTAACTCCAATGAAAATCCGAAACGAGATGGGCATGAGGTTTTTTATGGAATTGAAAAGACGTCAAACAAATTGCAGGTAATATTCCTCATATGTAAATCCCCAAATCTGAAAATGTTTAACAAATCACAATATACACTGGAAAAAAAAAAATACATGTCATAATCCATTAATCTTTGTTATAAATAACAATATATTAAAAATTGAAGTAGAAAAAAAAGGACCCATACCTGTATCTGGTTAGCTTCCATTGCTTCTTGTTGAACTTAAGAGTCAGATCCTACAATCATTACAAAATGGTTAGTGAAAAGAAACAAATAAAAATTTCTTTTATCGGAAATTTATTGTTCATTAACAATCCTTTTAACAAGATTCATACTATTTTTTGAATTATGAGTCATTAAAATGGAATGGACAAATAACAAACTCAAACAATGTAAAAATCCTATAATCAATTGGCTAAAAAAGTTTAAAGCATTGATTAAGATACATGATACGGTTGAAAACATATATACAATAGGAATAACTATATAAAATCTTACTTTGCCACTTCAACTAATGTTGATTATGTAGGGATGGATATGAATCTTGTACATGCAAAAGGTGTATTGAACTGTTAAGGAAGAAGGGGTAATGGTGGGATACGTGTGGGAATGGAAATGAGATACAAACTTGTTTTGTGAATGGAGGGAACGGGTTAAGGAAGAAGGGGTAATGGAGGGATACGTGGGATAGTGGGAATAAGATACAAACGTTTTGGGATTGGGGAGGGAAACGGCTAAATTGAAGAGAGATAAAATTAATTTGAATTATTAATGTCCCACTAATTAAGGATACCATATATTTTAAGATAATTATTCACTACCATTTTTTAAGGAATTGTGTATCTGATTTAACTTTTTAAAATATATAGTACATTAATTAAAAAGTGGTATTCTATGTAATATTTTTAAAGTAGAGGTAAAATATGTATATATGGTACTTAAGTATGTCTAGATAGGTAGTTTTTCCAACTATTTATCCTTAATGGACTCATGACCCAAACTATTTATTTGTTTACCCCACTTTTTTCTTTTCTTATTTTGTGCATGATGCCAGCATGACGTTAGCATCACTAATATGAATTAATCCTCTGTGATACTCCGTTGATATATTGATATTATATCGGTATCATATAGGACTAAACGTAATCCTTTGTGATACTTGTCACGACCTAGGGATACCCCCTAGATGTAACATGGCGTATAGAACCCTGAAGGACTCCATACAAGCCACTTAGCATATCATAACATAAGCAATAGAACAATAAGAGTAAAACGCATTTCAAGTCTAAAATTTTCATAAAAGAAAAGCGAAAGTCTAGACTCTAAGTCTCAACATAGCCATCTATTACACTATTAGAATGAACTAGGGCCTAGCCCATACAACATGTCGAAAAGGGGAAATACATGAAACGAAACTACAATATGAGAAATAGCCGTCCTCGAACCATGAGGACTCACCAACAAGCTCGGAAGATAGTCAAGTCCAAGCACTAGCCACTAGAATGATCACCTCGAGAACCGGACCCTACACTTGGGAAAAAGGTAGAAAAAGTAGGCGTTAGTACAAAGATGCACTAAGTATGATAGCCATGCATAAAAATATTGAAAACAGGCTAAAAGAGACATTTCATTTGAATGTATGCAATTTAGCGAGTTTAAACATCATCATAGTCATAGTGAAAAAGCATAAGTCATAAACATAATCAACACAGTCATAATCATCATAAAAGCCTTTGAGAACTCATGTGCAAAGCTTATTGAGTAACCATAGTTCATAATTCATATTCTTGTTCTTATTGTGGGAATAAGACTCAACCGACATGAGACCATGTGAGCTATAACATGATCCCCCGGTATTACCCACACCGAAAAGGGGTGTTCTATTTGCCTAAGGTAGAACCATACTCTTAGCTTAGGTGGATCCAATAGCTAAGTATCCTACGGGGGGCACATAGTTTATGGGATAAGGATATTTTTACTAGAAACCCGGACTCAACTAAGGTAGAAGACTTCCATCTCATGAGACATACTTTGGGAACCCAAACTCAACTAGCGTAAAAGGATCCCATTTGAAAAGTCGGACTCAACTAGTGTAGAAGCTTTCAATTGGAAGTCGGACTCAACTAGTGTAAAAGCTTTCATCTCATATAAAATATCTACTCGGTGCTAAGCATTAATTCCCACGAAGTACATATTAAGTCTTGACTTAAATTCATATTCGTGGAAGAATGTCTTGACACTCAATCCAACATAATTCATAGGATAGCTCTTAGATTCAAATAGGTGAGAAAGCCTTTCACCCTTAGAATCATCATATTGTGAGAAAACCTTTCACATCATATCCTATTCATGCATAGGTGTGTATGTGAGAATATCCTTTCAACAACACAACAATTACATCATAATCATAATCACTTTACTCTCAAAGTGTTCTTAAAGCATATACCTAAATCTCATAATCATGCATAATTCTCATACCTTGCCCTTCAAGGATCAAAGATCATATTCAATCAACACATCTAGAATTCACTACATTATACATGGATATAATCATAATTCAAGTAACTCAATCACTACATGCATAATTCTATAACATTCTCCTTTCATCAATCAATACCCACATAACAAGATCATAATTGGAAAAATAGGGAGATTTCATGAATTCTTGGGAAATTCAACATAAAACCATAGGAAATCATCAATTTATACATAGTATATCATAATTCAATCATTATAAATTATTTTGAAAGGAATTCATGAGCTTGGAATCAAACTCTAACTTTTGGGGAATTTCTAGTTTTGAAATTGGAGTTTGAAGGGACTCCATGGATGAAGGATTACCATACCTTAGCAATGAAACCCAATGAATTTTAGTAGAAAACCTTGCTCCTTGAATCCTAGCTCCAACTTCCTTCTTCTTCTTCTAGTTCTAGAGAGAGAAATTTTGGAGAGGATGATGTTTTTGGGTTTTGATTTGGATTTTTAGAATAATGAGTTGGATGACTTAATTTAGGGGTCTTAAATCCTTATATAGGTGGTCTAAATTAGGCTAAAACGACACCACTTAATATTAATTAAAACTGAAAAACCCCAAAGTGCCCCTAAACTAAACCACCAAAAATGCTCACAGGTCTGAACCACAGACCCATGAGCTACGGACCGTGGCCTGTCCTGGTTGAGCGTGGTCTGGTTACTGGGAGTTTCTGGCCAACCACGGAGCCCCCACCTATGGGGCGTGGACCCACCCACGGGGCATGGGTCCTGCCGTGGTCCCTGATCTGTAAAATTTTCTATGGGTTTTCCTCAAGGGCCCCTAGTTGGTCCTTGAGGGGTAGTACCTTGACGTTCTAACATGAAACCCTTTATTTTGAGTACGAGGAGTTACATTCATGACTCTAACCCTCATGTTAAGCTCTAGCTTAGCCTACTAATTTTCAGAGTATTACAATATCTCCCCCTTGGGAACATTCTCCCTCGAATGACGATCTAGACACCTTACGGAAGTAAAGACTCAAGACTAGCAACCCATCATGCATGCAACATCAAAATAATGCACAATTCAAAGGAGGAAACTTCAACTCCATCTCAAACATAAACAATGCATCACAAGGAAGTACATCTAACAACCCATAATGCATGAAAATCAACATTTCTCATATTCATAGGAGGAACTACTTTCTCCAAACTAAAAGCATGCTCAACACAATCTCATGGAACCTTTATGCAATATACTTTCAAAAATCACAATTAAAGCATGTTCAACAAGTCATCTCATGAAGCATGTAGGCAACTCTTACTCAATGCACAACAACATGAGGAAAATCAATCATAAAAACTCATTTTCTTACTAAACATAAATTTCCAACAACATGCATAACATAAGGAAATTATGAAAAACTCATATACACACATGACTCCCAAAACAAGGAAAAACTCAAGAGGAACTACTTACCTCAAGCTAGGGTAGGAGTAGAAAGAAAAAGATGAGGATAACGGGACTTCATATCGACCTCGGCCTCGGCCTCCCAAGTAGCACCCTCAACTAAATGATTCCTCCATAAAACTTTCACGGAAGCTATTTCCTTGTTTCTCAGCCTCTTAACTTGCCGGTCTAGAATCTCCACCGGAACTTCCTCATATGAAAGACTTTCATCAACTGTTAACCCTTCTAAGGGACTATGAATGTCGGATCTCCAACACATTTCTTAAGCATAGAGACATGGAAAACCGGGCGTACCAATGCCAACTCATTAGGCACCTCAAGCTTATAAGCACCCTTACCAACACATCTCAAGATCTCCTATGGGTCTACAAAACGGGGACTACGCTTCCCTTCCTTACCAATCGCATAACACCCTTCATAGGTGAAATTTCCAAGTGAAC
Source organism: Solanum etuberosum (assembly GCA_029582245.1). Lineage (NCBI taxonomy): Eukaryota > Viridiplantae > Streptophyta > Magnoliopsida > Solanales > Solanaceae > Solanum > Solanum etuberosum. The sequence continues at coordinate 4,938 of JAJONR010012087.1, read as the reverse complement.
CAAATCATGAACATTAGGGACACTCAACAACCTTGCTCTCCAAACACCATATCTCCCCCTTGGGAGAAAGCCTCAACTAATTCCTTAAGCACCGCTTCTTTCCAATTAAACCAAAATAGGATCAAGGCCTTGCTTAGATTTCACATCCGCCACAAAAGATGATTCGGACCCATTGTGAACCATGACACCATCCTTGGCGGAATCCACTAATTGGACACTTAACCGGGCCAACCTATGAACATTTCGAACTAACTCTATCTTTTCTTCACTTATATGAGCTATACTACCCATAGACAACCTACTAAGAGCATCCGCTACCACATTGGCCTTGCCAGGGTGACAAAGAACACTCATGTCATACTCCTTCAATAGTTCAAGCCACCTCTTTTGGCGAAGATTCAAATTCTTTTAACTGGCTACATATTGCAAAACTCTTGTGATCGGTAAACACATCAACATGAACCCCATGTGGATAATGCCTTCATATCTTTAAGGCAAAAACAACTGCCGCTAACCCAAGGTCATGGGTAGGATAATTCTTCTCATGGACTTTAAGTTTTCTTGAAGCATAGGCAATCACCTTACCATTTTGCATAAGCACACTTCCCAATCCAACTCTAGAGGCATCACAATACACCACAAAACCATCCGGACCTTCCGGTAAAGTCAACACCGGAGCAAAAGTAAGTCTATCATTCAACTCTTGGAAAGTTTTCTCACAAGCTTCCGATCAAATGAACTTAGCCTTCTTTTGAGTCAAAGCCGTCATCGAAGAGGCAATGGAAGAAAATCCCTCAACAAACCTTCCATAATAACTGGCCAAACCCAAAAAGCTTCTAATGTCCGAAGGAGTTAGAGGTATTGGCCAATTCTTGACCGCATCCGTCTTCTTAGGATCCACCTCAATACCTTTATAGGACACAATATGACCAAGAAAAGCTACGGACCTTAACCCAAATTCACACTTACTAAACTTTGCGAAAAGTTGATGATCCTTAAGAACTTGCAATACAATTCTCAAATGGTCAACATGTTCATTCTCACACCTCGAATAGATCAAAATGTCAACCATGAACATAATCACAAACATATCAAGGTATTGTCTAAACACCCTATTCATCAAGTCCATAAATACTGTCGGGGCATTAGTCAACCCAAACGACATAACCAAGAACTCATAGTGGCCATACCGGGTTCTACAAGCCGTCTTTGGAATGTCTTCACCCCTCACCCTTAATTGGTGATAACCCGACCTAAGATCAACTTTAGAGAAATAACTAACCATTTGAAGTTGGCTAAACACTATCTACTTACATCACCTCAACTAGGTGGTACAAAAGCAACCTTTAGTCATCACCCTTTTAACTTTCATATAAGGAACAACTAATATCTAGGCATAGAACTTTCCTCTTTCCACTCTAGGATAGGCTCATTTGGGAACTAACAATTTGACTACACGGTTCTACAATTTAACACAATAAGAGTGCAACCAACCCATACCCAAGATAACATCGAAATCTAACATGTCAAGCTCTACCAAATCAACAAGAGCAACTCTATAGGATAGGGAAAATGGAGAATCTCCTATAAACCCTCTTAGCCACCACAGAATCACCAACAAGGATAGAGATAGAAAAAGATTCTAACAACACATCGGGGAGACTATCAAATCTCATTGGCATATATGGCGTCACAAATGACAAAGTAGCACCGGAGTCTAATAAAGCATACACATCTACTAGGAAAACTATCAACATACCGGTAGCCATACCTGGAGGATACTTTTGTCCACTTTTAGCCTAGAGTGCATAGAACTTGCCTTTCTTTGGAGCACTAGTACCCGAACCACTTGGAGGAGCTTGCTTGCCCTCTCTTCCTCTAGCCGTAAGTATTGGGCAATCTCTCATTTTGTGATCAATTTCACCACAACCATTGCAACCATCCATGCCGGCTAGACACTTACCATCGTGCCTTTTTCCACACCTAGCACAAGTAGGAAATATGGATCTACCACCCTTACCTTGAGACTTAGGGGTAAACACCCTCTCTTGGTTAAACTTTGGGGGAAACTTAGGAGAACTTTATCTGTAAAACCTTTGTCTATACCTCAGACGACTTTCTCCATCCGATTTTTCTTGAGAGGAATCATCATCATCAAACCTATACCTCTTTGTTTTTCTAGACTTCACTTCAAGTTTCTCTTCTTCAATCCGTTGAGCATAAATCACAAGACAATCAATATTCATATCATTATCAAGTATAGCCATAAGACATTCTTTTGCTATCAAGTCAGACACACCCGACACAAACTTTCTCATTCTCGACCTAGGGTCGGCCACTATAGATGGAGAATATCTTGACAACCTAGTAAACATCCAAGCATACTCCTCAACACTTATCTCACCCTGCCGAAGGTTAATAAACTCAAGTATCTTAGCCTCTCTCATCTCCAAAGGGCAAAACCTATCCAGAAACCCATTCTTAAACCTTTCCCACTCTATGAGCTCCACTTCTACCAGCCTCGCTCCTTTCCATTGGTTAAACCACATCTGAGCAACATCTTTCAATTGACAGGCGGCCAATTTCCCCTTCTCTACCGGAGTCACTCTCACAAAATCCAACACATTAGAGACCTCATCTATAAACTCTGGAGGATCTTTCTCCATCTTTGACCCATAAAATTCTGGGGTTTCTATCCCGACTTGAGTCAATAAATGAAAACCAAACCTAATCTTCTCTTTAGTCACTTGATCAACCGAAACTTGAGGAGCTTGAGGAGGAGCTCCTTGATCAACATTGTCTCCCTCAATTCCACTAGTGAAGGCTCCTTGAGTAGTCATGTCATGTAGACTACTGGGTAAGGATTAGGAGAGAGACCTTATAGAGTTAAACCCTATCGCACGACTTAAGAGTAATGAAAGAAGTAAAATTTCCTAAGCATCTTATAGCTTCTCATTCATAAATGTGGCGCACTTCATATTCATGAACAAGACTCTACTAGATGTGGCTTATGAGACATAATCGTAGAATCATTCTAAACCTTGTGCTCTGATTACCAAGTTTGTCACGACCCAGGGGTACCCCTAGATGTAACATGGCGTATAGAACCCCGAAGGACTCCATACAAGCCACTTAGCATATCATAACATAAGCAATAGAACAATAAGAGTAAAACGCATTTCAAGTCTAAATTTTTCATAAAAGAAATGTGGAAGTGTAGACTTTATGTCTCAACATAGCCATCTATTACAATATTAGAATGAAATAGGGCCTAGCCCATAGAACATGTCCAAAAGGGGAAATACATGAAACGAAACTACAATATGAGAAATAGCCATCCTCGAACCGTGAGGACTCACAAACAAGCTCGGAAGATAGTCAAGTCCAAGCACTAGCCACTAGAATGATCACCTCGAGAACCGGACCCTACACTTGGGAAAAAGGTAGGAAAAGTAGGCGTTAGTACAAAGATGCACTAAGTATGATAGCCATGCATAAAAATATTGAAAACATGCTAAAAGGGACATTTCATTTTAATGTATGCAATTTACCGAGTTTAAACATCATCATAGTCATAGTGAAAAAGCATAAGTCATAAACATATTCAACATAGTCATAATCATCACAAAACCCTTTGAGAACTCATGTGCAAAGCTTATTGAGTAACCATAGTTCATAATTCATATTCTTGTTCTTATTGTGGGAATAAGACTCAACCGACATGAGACCATGTGAGCTATAACATGATCCCCCGGTGTTACCCACACCGAAAAGGGGTGTTCTACTTGCCAATGGTAGAACCATACTCTTAGCTTAGGTGGATCCAATAGCTAAGTATCCTACCGGGGCACGTAGTTTATGGGATAAGGAGATTGTTACTAGAAACCCGGACTCAACTAAGGTAGAAGACTTCCATTCCATGAGACATACTTTGGGAACCCAGACTCAATTAGCGTAAAAGGATCTCATTTGGAAAGCCAGACTCAACTAGTGTAGAAGCTTTCATTTGGAAGCCGGACTCAACTAGTGTAAAAGCTTCCATCTCATATACAATATCCACTCGGTGCTAAGCATTAATTCCCATGGAGTACATATTAAGTCTTGACTTAAATTCATATTCATGAAAGAATGTCTTGACACTCAATCCAACATAATTCATAGGATAGCTCTTAGATTCATATAGGTGAGAAAACCTTTCACCCTTAGAATCATCATATTGTGAGAAAACATTTCACATCATATCATATTAATGCATAGGTGTGTATGTGATAATATCCTTTCAATAACACAACAATTACATCATAATCATAATCACTTTACTCTCAAAGTGTTCTTAAAGCATATACATAATTCTCATAATCATGCATAATTCTCATACCTTGCCCTTCAAGGATCAAAGATCATATTCAATCAACACATCTAGAATTCACTACATTAGACATGGATATAATCATAATTCAAGTAACTCAATCACTACATGCATAATTCTATAACATTCTTCTTTCATCAATCAATACCCACATAACAAGATCATAATTGGGAAAATAGGGAGATTCCTTGGATTCTTGGGGAATTCAACATAAAACCATAGGAAATCATCAATTTATACATAATATAGCATAATTCAATCATTATAAGCGATTTTGAAAGGAATCCATGAGTTTGGAATCAAATCCTAACTTTTGGGGAATTTCTAGTTTTGAAATTGGAGTTTGAAGTGACTCCATGGATGAAGGACTACCATACCTTAGCAATAAAACTCAATGAATTTGAGTAGAAACCCTTGCTCCTTGAACCCTAGCTCCAACTTCCTTCTTCTTCTTCTTCTTCTTCTTCTTCTTCTTCTTCTTCTTCTTCTTCTTCTTCTTCTTCTTCTTCTTCTTCTTCTTCTTCTTCTTCTTCTTCTTCTTCTTCTTCTTCTTCTTCTTCCTCTTCTTC
>JAJONR010012086.1:0-24843 GCA_029582245.1 Solanum etuberosum | reverse complement strand
GGTAACTTGATTATATCCTTGACATCATACCTATGTTTTGTGACATCTTTATTGTTTATGGTGGTGGGTTTCTTGTCCATATTATAGCATCCCCCCCCCCCCCCCACCCAATTTGGTGGGAATTTCTCTCTATTTACAATTCCCATCATTTCTGTGTGTATGATTGCTTCAAAACTTTTTTGATGAAGATTATGAATGCTTTTCTAATTAATATAACTATCATTTGCTCTTACAGATCACTGCAATGAATTTCTGATGCAAGCATATCTTTGCATGGCAGTTAGTTCTTGACTTGTACTGGTATAAGGAGGAATTATCATTGGGGCCTATGCTTTCTTTGAACATTGCTGTAAAACTGTTGTTATGCTTTCCCAGATATCAACAGCAGACAATGTCTGCGATTTTGGGCATAGTACATATGCCATGGATCCCAATTGCACGACTGAAAACTTATCTGTCTCTTTGCAATTACCTCAACCCTTTGAGATAAGATCTGCTGATGTGTCTCAGAGAGCTGTCACACTTGATGTTTCAGGGACTGATGTTCTTGAGAATGTTTCTGACTCAATTAGCATAACTGAGTTGTCACAAAAGGAGGATGATAAAGGCAAAGATACTGTAGAAACTGATAATGCTTCTGAAAGTGAATGCCCTGACAATGCATGCATTGCTCCTCGGAGAAGGAGTGGGCGCCACAGCAAGTTAAGCCAGAGTTTGCCTACAGTACCAGCAAGAAATGGCAGGAGAATAGCCATTAAAAAAACATCCATAGATCTTAGTTCTTTGCAGATTACAAGAAAGAGAAGAAGCTATTTCAGTAAACAAGCTCGTTCTTCGGTCTGGGGTTTGTTAGAAAATACGGTGCAATATTTTGAACGTAATGTCAGGCTTGAGATAGCTTCGGGGAAGCAGAAAAATTTAAGAATAGCAAAAAAAGGTGGTAGCGGAAATGAGAAACATGGTAAGAAGCAGATTGATCGGAAGTCACGGAAATCAAAGGGTAAAAGCTCCATTCCAACTGGCCCGATTTCCTTGAAGGTGAAATTCGGTCCACATTGTCTGATGGATGTTATTCCTCTTATTGATAATGATACTAACAAAAACTGTAATGCTAGAGAAGAATTGAAAGAAATGCCCAAAATTGCCAGCGAAGTTGATGATAGGTTTGGAGAGGAGGTGCTAAGTGTGCAGTTCCATGGTTGCAATGGAAATTTGGATAATGACTATGTTTCTTTATCAGAAGGATGCCAACCTGGAAAAAGTGCAGTTCAAGATCCAGCTGCTAAGACTTTAGTTTGTCATGTTGAGTCACCTTCCCAGGATGGAAGATCGATCAATAACAGGTTCTCGGATCCTGGAACTTCACCTGATTCAGAAGTCATCAACCTAATTCCTGATACTCCAATCGATGTTCCAGAAGAGTTTCATGATTTGACTTTGTCTAAGCCATGTGCTGTTCCTGTGGATGCTCCAATTTTGAGGATGCATGAGAAGAGCTGTAAAAAAGGAAGGAAAAAAGAGAGGCTCCCAAATATTTCCAATTCTGGGGTGAAAGATTTGCCTAGTCCAGAAAGTATGAGCAATGCAGAAGTATTTGGGAATCTCATGCACGGAGAAAAACAAAGGGATGGTTTGTCTTGTTCTGATACTTCTGTTTTAACTACAGCTGGAAATGGAACGGGCAACATGTTCAGCTCTGTGATATTTTCAGGGGAACTGCTTCGTTGTTCAGGAGTGTCAAGCTTGGGAATCTCGTGTGCTTCCTCAAATCCTGAAAGTGATCCAGAAGGAAATCATTGTTCCAGTGTTGGCACTGAGTCTCCAGAGTCGGGGTTGTCGGAGAAATTGGTATCCTCTCCTGATGAGCTAAATGTCTCTAAAGAGGGGAGACCGAAGGAATCAGGAAAGTGCAGGCCAGAAGTCCCAAATTTGTCAAAAGGAATAGGTAGTAAAAAGAAGGGGAACAAAGAAAAGGAAGACATCATGCATGAAGTGAAGCACAAAAGTGACCCTGTTAAGTGTTTAGGTGAAGTGAGACAGCACTCAGGAACAGGTATTGTAAGATGATTCGGTAATAATAAAATTGAGCTTTTAAAGTTCAATTTAAGTAAGCTAACCTTGGTACATTGTAGTATTCAGTGACTATATTAACTAATGTTGTAGAGAATGGAATAGCATCTGAGCTTGGACAAGTTGTCTTTGAAAAGAGAAGTTTAGATGGAGGCATTTCAAACATGGACATTCTGCAGAGTGAGATAGGTGAGCGTCTCTTGCCACCAAGAAATGCTTGGGTGCAGTGTGATGATTGCCTCAAATGGAGGCGTATACCTTCCTTGCTTGCTGATCAAATTGAAGAAACAAACTGCAGATGGTATGTGATATATGCTCACCTAATCTCCAGATCACAGATGTGCCAATAGTATACTCTTCTGTTTCCAGTTAGTTTTTTCTTGGTGGACTATGGCTAGATCACACTTGCCAATTATGTGTCATTGGTGCGCTCACTCGCATATGTTTGTTATGTGTCTATGCATGCGTTATATTTTCCTGCTGTAATTCAAAAACTAGTAAGATCCATTCCCTAGCTTCTGTGGGTCACCATAAAAGTCAGCCTTCCTTTCTGTGATTAGATGCTATGGTGATTCTATATGTTCTAGAACTACGCATGCTTAGATTGAAAAAGTCAATTAGTTTTTTTATTGGTATAGGCACTATATCTCCTATATGTTAGTCTTTGTATTTTCTGTAAATTTGTAGGGTTTACTTAGAGGTCGCTTCTCGCTTAAAGCTGTAGGAGCCTTGTTGTATATCTGCTCTTTTCATTGTAAAAGCACTGTTACAGTGATACTTCTTCATTTCCATTTTTTTGGAGAATGGTAACTTTTCAACTGTATATCCACAGGTATCCTACATCAGAATTGTAATCCCTCTCCAAAAGTATTACAACTTACCACTAGAGTTTCTGTTTGTACTCTTTTTTAAACAAATAATCTAAAACATCAAAAATATCTTCTGTTTGTGCTAGCACTTCCTATTTACACCAAAAATAATAAAGAGCTAAACAATTAAAACCATTTTATTCTTACACAAGTTGTAAGGATTCAATCCATTAACGTAAACAATTACACCATTTTATTGTTGATGAAGGGGCATTGCACTCACTCACTTGTTTAAGCTACTGCCGAGAGAATTTGCCTCACATGTAAAGTTTAGCTTGTAGAGAATATAGATCATTGTAAGTGGTGACATGCTATATTACTGAAAACAAAATCCTGAGGTAGCATTGCTTATCAAACTGTTTTTGCCCAAATAGGCAACTTATTGTGTCTCTCTTACTTTCCTTTCTTTTGTTCTTGTACTTATTCTTTTTGATAAACTAATGTTATTTTATTAATATTGGAAAATTTTCCCTTCTCTTGTTTATTGACTTATAAAAACTTCTAATTTGAGTGCATCCAAAATTCTTCTGCATTGCTGGCTGTTTGCTGTCGGAACACTGAGGTGATGGTTTCATATTGCTTCTGCAGAATTAAGTGGATCTGTTAAAACTAAGCATCAGATGACTATTAGCTCCTTTAGTCAGGGTAATAAGCAATTTCTCAGAAGGGGGGTGGGGAGGTTGATAATCTTGATTTAATTTTTGAGGTTTCACTAATGGATGGAAGCACTTGTGATTGCCAAAGCATGATATGTTTTGTTTGGTTTCAAGAGTTAATGGCTTGTAGTCTCCTACCAATTTTGAAGGACTTGTAAGGACAATCTGGATAGAGCTTTTGCTGATTGCTCACTTCCCCAAGAGAAGTCAAACTCAGAAATCAATGCTGAGCTGGAAATATCAGATGGCTCTGGTGAGGAAGATGTTTCTCGTACACACTTGAGTTCGAATGGATCAGGACAGAAGAATCTACTTGGTATCTACTATCTAGCAATTGTACTTATGAAATGGCACTGGTATTGTCTTTGGGAACATAATCTCAGAGTAAACTTGCACTAATCTGATTATTTTCCTTCTTTTTGTTTGTTGCAGTGGCTCATCAATCATCTTGGAATCGGATCAAGTCAAACTTGTTTCTGCATCGCCACCGCAAAAATCAACCTATTGATGAGGTAGATGCCTGATCAAGTCTGCATTATTGCCTCATATACACTGTGGCATTCATTTGAAGAATAAGATATAGAGGAGCATGAAGGCGTTAGAATTTCAGTGTTTTTAGACAAAGTTTGTCTCTGAATTTAAAAATCATCAGAAAAAGAAAAACTCTAAAAGTTTTATTACCTAAGTGTCTTGGTTTATCGAAAATTAACGTGTGAGTTGTGACTTATTCTTAGTAGAAGACTATTGCCTTAAAGAAGGAATTTCATCAGAAAGGGTTGATTTACAAATAAAATCACCTTTTTGGTGTTGTAGGTGACCATTTCTCAAATTTAAATCATCTTACTTCCTGGATGATAATTTATTATTTGATTTTGCGATAAGAAAGTGACGTTTCAGTGATTATGGTACTGCAATTTAGTTATGGATATTACTGTTGTTAACTTTCTGGACTTAAATTTTTTTCTTTTGGGAGGGATTTAGGCTTGATTTTATCTATTTCTTGAGATATGATCTGGTAGTTAAATGTACCTACGCGTATTACATAACTAGGCCAAACTCATGGGTTTCTGTTATTCAAGTCCTGAGTTTTTTTTCCAAATGAAACTTCCTAAAATGCATAAATTCTGTTATTTCTGGCCTCTAATTGATGCATCTTTTCCCTGTTCCTTTGCTTTTCCTTGGTGGTGACTTTGTGTGGGCATTGGTGTATTTTGGCTACAATGAGACATTCAGGTACATCCGTTTAAAGAAATGCCGTATACGAGTAACTCTTGGTCCTCTAAACAACTAATTTGTGTGTATACTATGAGTCTTTCTTGTTGTAAATCTTGGTGATTTGTTGTCCGCTATGGTTACGATGTTCTGAGCTGACATTTTCAACCCGGCTATGATACTATGTGGAGATATGGTTTATGTGAAGTAGATTTCTGCGGTAAAATGGAAGGAAATGATTGTTTGAGAAGGAAGTATCATGTGGTTCTTCTGGGGTTCATTTCAATGATGTCTTTTAGAAGGGGTTCTTGTCCATTATCATGATAACAGGCCATCTTCTCTTCTAATAGTTAGAGCAGTGGATGACTTCTAAAGTAAAGAAATGGACTTACATTAACTAAAGCAGTTTGAGATGGGTGAGGAAAATATAGTTTCAACACTCAATTGATAGAAGTTGGGTTTTGAGAAGATTCTTCAGCAACCTCTAGAGAAGCAATTCATTTGTAGAACTAAATATCAAGTGATATACAATGTTTACAAGACTGACATGATTAGGTTTTTTTTGATCTTGTTTTGCATGAAATTAACTTATATGACACACCCCATGCCCTTGGCTGGCGCTATGTTTGGGATAAACATCTCGTACGGAACATACACCTTCCACTGTCCCTACTTATTTCTTTGTGAACTGCTGCTTATTTGAGTATCTGCATGATCATCTTGAACCCCTACCTTTTTTCAAAAAGTATTTGCATGTTCATCTCCAATCAACTTATGATTTCTGATGTGCTTTCAGTAATTTCTATTTCATTCTGTTGTCCTTCCCTATTAGATCATGGTCTGCCTTTGCAAGCCACCTTCAGATGGTCGAATGGGCTGTGGAGACGGATGCCTGAACCGGATTCTCAATATAGAGTGTGCTAAAGGGACTTGTCCTTGTGGAGAATTCTGTTCAAATCAACAGGTTCTTTAACTTGCAAAGGGTTACTCTATTTTTTTGTATATTGCTTTATCCTGCAGGTTGTATCATCTCTATCATATACTGCTTGCAGTTTCAGAAACGCAACTATGCTAAATTGAAGTGCTTTAAATGTGGAAAGAAGGGTTATGGCCTACAGCTTCTTGAAAATGTATCTGAAGGGCAATTTCTTATTGAATATGTTGGAGAGGTGAGATATCTTCTCTACAGAATTTTGGAGACAGTTATGGGAATTACTGGAAGTGGACACTGTAGTGCAATATTTGGAATCATATGTAGTTTTTTCCTATGTTAGCCTAAAAAATACCAAAACTTTACTATGTTTATCCCAACTCCTCCCCTGGGTGGGTACCCCTTCCCAAGAAAAGAGATTGTGAAAGTTAAGAGATGACCATGGTATTAGTAACTAAATTGTTTTTTTTGGGAAAATCACCAATTTGAGGTGGTAAACCCGTCAGCATCGAAATGACATCATAACCTGTTTTCATGGAAAACAAATCAACACCCTTATTTCTTTTGCAGAAAACAGAACCCCTTTGCCTCCTTTTACACGATTTCCTTTCCTTTAACTTAGTTCAGAACTGTAGTCTTGGACTTTCTAGTATCATAAATCACCCCAAATTTCAATTCTTTTGTGTTCAAGTATGGCCTTGGAACTTCTTTTTTTTCCTTTAGAGTTCTCTTTATCACAATGTGCTTGCTAATGTCTGTTGATTGTCATATTAGGCTCCTGAATCTTGCTTTATCTAATCGCGATGATATCCCCAACGATTTCCCCTCAGTTCCCCTCCTTAAGGAGTTACCTTTCATCATTTAAAGCTAAATTGATTTCTCCTTTTTTTTTTTTGAGAAAAGGTAACTTGTATTATAAACAAAGGAATACTCGGGACGTATTACAGTAATACTTACAATCAGAAATACAAAAGTGTTGCTGTTTTCCTATGAACTCATAAAGTATTCTAAGATACTAGGGATATCCTCATCTTCATGAGGATATTCATGTTTACACCAAAAATAGAAAAGAGCTAAACAATTCAGCTTCATTTTCTCCATAGAGCAGCTCTTGTTCTCAAAACATCTCTGATTCCTTTCCAGCCAAATAGTCCACCAAATGCAGGCTGGGACAATCTTCCATCTCTCCCTGTGCCCTGACTGATTTCCATCCTGATTCCAACATGCCAAAGCTTCCTTCATGTTTCCTGGCATAGACCAACTTATGCCCCTTATATTGATGAAAATCTCCCAAGCTTTCTCTTTTTTTGTGTCAATAACAGCTGTGAAGGAATATCTGGGCCCAAAGATGTATTGACACAGCTTTCTCTTTTTTTGTGTCAATACATCTTTGGGCCCAAACATATTCCTTCACAGCTGTTATGATTAATGTCATGATAGTTCTTTAAAAAGGGATACTTACCCATATGTACCTTCGGCCGAACTTAATTGCGGCGCTAGCTGAAATATACAAAACCTATACACTGATTATGTATATTATATGTATAATGTATATTTTTACTTAAATTTACAAAACCTATGCATATGCGTGATATTTTATAAACTAGATCACCTAATGGGATTGGACTGTAATCATCTTCCGATTTCCCCAATCTTTTTGCACACCCTTCCCTATAGTCATCTTTGCATTATTCTTTTCATTTTGCTGTCTTAAAAGTTATAAGGGCACCCTTAAGTGATGCCGCCTTCATCCCTTCAGATATTATATTTATGAATTCCGGTTTTGAACCTTATCAAACTCTTGTACACTATTGTGTTTGGAAAGAGAGAGGAAAACGTAACCAAGGGGCTTACCTACTCAAATATTAATCTGTTTACTTCATAATTTTTAGCTTTATCCTATTTGATTCAAGTTATTCAAACAGTGTTGCATATTCTAACCCGAGAGTTCTCTGATTTTCCCAGCATTGAACTCCAATAATATATGATTCAAGGAGTATTTTAGAGGCCGAGTCTTCGACTGTTTCTGGCTATTTTCCTATCTGTCTAACTCAGCCATGATCTATCTTAAGGCTGGTTGGGACATATTTCACATCTTGTTTAGGCCATCTGTCTATAATTCATAAAGTTCCTCATAGCTTCTTCTTCTGGATTCCACAATCCATATTTGGATTTGATGTTTTCCTCTTCCACTAATAGTGCAAATGACAGAAGATCTTCTTGCCAATGGGGATCTCTACCGGTGGCCGGCAGACCTCTGATTCTTTGGCCTTCCTGCTTTTGTATACAATTAGTTTACATCAATCCCAAATACTTATTTTTCATTTTGGCAGTTGCTACCACTCGGTTCTCGTCATCAATCCTGGTGGCAGGTTAGCTCATTCAGATTTTTTTTTGTTGTGATATGGTAAGTCTCACTTCCTAAGCGCCCCACCCAGGGGATTCCCACTTCTCTCCTTGGTACTTGAACTTCCAACATCATGGTCAGAGGTGAAGGGCCATTTCCAAGATATGTCATTCAGAAATCATCTAAACCATTAATTCCTCCCAAATCTCTGCCACGACCTTTATTGGTACTCTGGTACTTCTAGGTTGTCTATTCTTTCCCTGAAGAAGGAATATCTCCTTCCATTGTTCGCTTTCTTATAAATTCCATCTCTCTTCTCCTATTTTCATCAGAGCCAGGGCTTGTTCCTACTACGAATTCTTTTCAATTCCTTGGGTGTAAGTTTGATCCAAATTCACATCATCTTACCATTAATGTCATTGATGCTTGTTTTATTTTCATCAAAAGATTGTCTAGAATTTCTTATTTGATTTCTAGAGGTTTTCTCTTCATATGTATGATATGTATCTATGCATGATTTGTTTTGTGTTGCTGAAATATTATCGGCTTATAGCTTTAAATTTTACAAATTCCTAGGTGCTGGATTTGCATGTTTACGAGGCTCGGCAAAAGGAGTATGCATTGAAGTGTCATAAGCATTTTTATTTCATGACACTTAACGGCAGCGAGGTATAACAGTTCACCTTGATATCTCTAATTAACAGATATTAATGTTGTTAAATGTTTAATATAGCTTGATTTGTAATGTAAAGGATATAGATATTTTGGTATCTGTATCTATTGATGGATTTATAATGTGAAGGAGATAAACTTTGGTATGTATATCTATTTTGAACCGTTTTCATTCTACGGTCAATATGTCCAAATTTGTAATGACTTGGTGTATATAATAGACTCAGTAATTTTCTGTTTTCTTTCACCTTATCGTGTAATGTCCTTTTTATGCCTCTTGTTTCAGGTAATTGATGCATGTGCTAAGGGGAATTTGGGCCGTTTCATCAATCATAGCTGTGACCCTAATTGTCGTACCGAAAAGGTGAATATGCTTGGCAACTGCACTCTGCATTTAATTCTGTAAAAGAAGATGAGAATGAATTGCTTGATTATTCCCTCAAGCATGTTTGGTTTATATAGTGTGTACAAGTAATCCAAAAAAAAGAAAGAAAAGGAAAGTATTCAAGTAATACTAAAAGGAAAGGAAAGTAATTACTGATAATCCTATTCCGATATACACAAGTACAAAGATTTTAAACATTTCCTACATATGCAAGGAATGAGTTCTTGGCATTTAAATAGTTTTCTAATTATCAACAGTCTCCCCCAAGTTGGAGCGTACATATTGTTAGCTCCTAACTTGCTACAAATATAGTCAATTCTGAAGCCACTAAGTAATTTTGTAAGAAGATTTTCTTGCCATTTAGCTTCCAACTTGGTTTGTCTTGTAGTTCAGGGGTGATCTTGAATGGTTCTAGAGTCTGTAGCAAGTTTGTTACTTTCTTAATTTCCCAGTCATTTAGAGATCTCTTAAAATTCAGATTCCATCCTTGTTCCTCCGAAATCTGATTAACCTTTGTTTGTTGTTTTAATCTGATAGAGTAAAGTTTAGTGAAAAGGTTCTTCAAAGAGCTTTGACCTGTCCAAATATCATCCCAAAAATCAGTTTTTAGGCCATCCCCAATCTTGATGCAGATGCTATTGTTGAAAGCTGGCCAATAATTCCCGATTGTTTTCCATAAACTGGTACCATTGATGGATCTGACTACTTCTATTGTCCATTGGCTTGACATACCACACTTATGGCTGATGAACTTTCTCCACATTATGTGGTCTTCTAAGTTGAATCTCCATAGCCATTTTTGTGTGCCTGTTTCAATAGACAATTACGGAAGCATGTTTCAATTGTTTACATGGAAGTATTGAGTGCATGTTTCAATAGTATTAATGTTTTGACTCAACTTCCTTTCATTTGCTGAACAGTGGATCGTGAATGGAGAGGTCTGCATAGGACTCTTTGCTATTAGGGACATAAAGAAGGTAACGTCTGTTTTTCTATTTAGTCCAACTTACTTGGTTTTGACCATTCACAGGATCCTAAATGACCTGCATATAGCAAAAAGAAAACGTGTCCTCTATTAGCGCTTACTCTGTTCTAGTTTTATGTTTTTCCAACAAGTATACAAGTAGTTCAGAGCTCTTTAACATCTAATAAACTGTAAACATCAGCATAACGGATTGAAAAAAATTGTAACGGATGTTTTTGTTGCAATAATCAATCCCTGAATTTTTGATAAGTACTGTCACGCCCCAAATTCAGTGTCACGTGACCGGCACTCGACTACCCCTGCCGAACAAGACAACCTTTCATAATTGAGAAGGCTTCAGTAAATACACATGGATCAGGATGTTCCCATACCGTCACATAACATGCAAAAGGACTCTGGGCAGCCCACACCATCATTCAACGTTTATAAGAAAAGTTTTAACACGACTTTCACATAAGACCATGACATCAACATGAGAATAGAAGTCCTTAATTTCGGGGATGTCAACGTGTTTATGAAGTACCCAAAAGAACTAGTCCAGTCATGAGCCACTAGAGTAGTCAAAGGAATCCATCAATCTCATTGGACATATTCAGTGCAATCTGGACACTAGCTTCTTGCATATCCAACCAAGAGCTCCCCTGCTAAGAGCCATTCTCCTATATGATGCCTAGCACTTTCAACCCAATTATTCTAAACTTCAGCTTTTGATCTTTCCTCCGTGATGTCGTAAGATCCCCCGAGATCTGAAATATACTCTCTTGTAACATCTAAAAAGAGAAGCCCAGAGAGATAAAATGAAGGAATAATGGAGGAGAAAGGAGAGGTAGAGAAGAAAGAAGACGGTATTCCGGTGGAAGAAGTCCACCGGAGGGATGAAATCCTAAGTCCAGAACTTCTACACTCCTATTCTTTTATCTTAACATCACTACTACATTGATTGACATGATTACTCTAACTCTTAAGAAATAGCTCTCAGCTATGTTGAATCAGAATACAATAGTCATGAACGCTGAACTCTTGGATAGTATGTTCAGTGTTGCAAAAGCGAAATATACCACTTCTATTTTAGAGTTAAACACCTTGACTTTTCTTTCATGCTGATCTTGGATGCAATACTTAACCTTCGAAGGGTTTCTCCTTTACAGGAGAGTAAGTGATCTGGCCAGTAAGGACACAATTGTCATTTTCTGCTTTCAACCTGTTTCTTTGAACTTCTGTTGTTTCCGGTAGGGGGAGTGTAGGGGACAAAGCTGTCAAATTTGGTGTTGAGAAATTTTTGATTGGACTCATGCAGGAAACAAAGGTATCCTGTTATGTGGAAAAATACTTGACAAACTTTATAAATTAAACCTAGTGTCTTCTTTCTAGACGAGGGGTATTTGTTAACAACATAATCAACTGTGAGAGAAATATTTATTGTATTGTGTTTTGGTTTCCTTCTCCTGTTTTTTGTTTTTTTTGGGGGCGGAGCTGTTGTTAAAGAACAAGCTTGAGGGAATGAAGGTGTCTTCATCAGTAGAGGAATTTAAGACATGGTTATCCCACAGATTATCTGGACTTCTTTGCTTCTTCAGTTGTTTCCTATGTAGGCATGGTTACTATAGTCTATATCTGTTCAAATCCTCTCTTGGAGTAATTTCCGTCTTAATACTAGCTATACGTGCTTTTGGTTTGTTTCTATTATGTTTCCAACTGGTATATGCTTTGGATCCTATTATCAGGGTGAAGAGGTGACATTTGACTACAATTTTGTCCGAATCTTTGGGGCTGCAGTAAAAAAGTGTGTCTGTGGTTCACCTAATTGTCGGGGTTATATAGGTGGTGACCCGCTGAATGCAGAAGTGATTGTTCAGGAGGATTCGGATGATGAGTATCCTGAGCCTGTCTTACCGCCCAAGTATGCCAAAATGGATCATAAAGAAGACAACATTACATGTGCTACAAGTACTATTAATTGTGCTAAAATTAAAATCCAACGGAAACGACCTAAAAAGAAAAACACACTGGATGGATTAATTGCTGAAAATCAGGAGACTTCCTGTCAAACAGATATCAACAGTTTTGTGGGTCAAGAAAAAGTTAATTTGGGCAACTCTATTGCTGTTGTTAGCTTGAATGTTAGAGAGGAAAGCGAGAACTTCCCTGATGTATCTCCTGCATCAGCTTTAAAGGCAGAAACATGTGCAGCACTTAAAGCCTCAGAGTGTCTGTCTCATTCTTCTGCTGAACCTGTTGAGACTTCCTTGTCATTGGAAGATACATGTGAAACCGTATCTGGAGTGAGAAAAGGGTTCACGGTAGCTGGAAAAGTTGCGAAGTACTCTATCTCTTCCGCACAGGCATTGGAGATAACTTCTCCTGATGCAGTGGTTAGCAAGTCTTTGAAGAAGTCAAAATCCAGCAATGGGAAACAGACACACGAATCATGTCTGTTTGTGAAAACTTCGCGTGAATCTTCTTTAGTGAAGAAGGGGAAACAGAGGAATTACGCTGTGAATTCCAGATCATCGCCTGATGTGGACAGTAAATTGCAAGTTCCACAACCTAAATTGAAGAAACCTCCAGATGGCTCCTTACATGGTCATTTTGAAGCAGGTATATCATTGTTATCATTTTGTTTTGGAATCTGCAGGTTGTGGAGTATTGTTACATTATCTTTTCTTACCTGAATTTGCAGTTGAAGAGAAACTTAATGTGTTGTTGGATCATGATGGTGGAATAAGCAAACGCAAGGTGAGTTGTTAAAAGCTATATGATGTAATCTGTACTTACTTTTTCTTGCTGAGTGATTCGTGATTAATCATTATGGTGTCTTGTGTGAATGCTCCTTTCTTCTGCTTCTGCTGCACTTTGGTGCAGCCTCTTTGGTGTAATTCATCGAGGGGGAATAGGCCAAAAAGTTGTTGAAAGGGAGGGGTGGTGATGAGGGATCATCATTCATCATTGTTGGCCACGTAGTGTCGTCTCGACTTAGTAGCCTCTCCATTTAGATTTTCATGGTCCTATTTTGATCTTCTGAGGCATTTCCAGTTTCTTAACCCAGCCTTTACTTAGTAACCTCTTCATCTAGATTTTCATGGTCCTACTATAATATTCTGAAAGCATTCCTGTTTTTGAACTTCTGCCATATGTGTAAATGCATGCATGCCTAATCCACAGTAATCTACATTTTTCTTTCTATTATTACATTTCTCTTTTCTTGGAGCAGGATGCGTCCAGGTGCTACCTTAAGCTCCTCCTTTTAACTGCTGCTTCAGGGGATGACTGTAATGGTGAAGCTATCCAGAGGTAACACATGGCTCGCCTTTTTAACTCTTTGTAGTACTAAGAGTTGCATTCTTAGCTGGTGCTACTTCTTATTTACATAATTGTTAATTTATGCATTTATTTGTTTGCAGCAACCGGGACCTTTCTATGATCCTTGATGCAATCTTGAAAACTAAGTCACGCACAGTTTTGATGGATATTATAAACAAAAATGGTAATAAATTGGTGCTTACTATGCATTGGCTTTTTCTATTTTCAGATATACTGATTGTTGAATCTATTTTTGTTTTTGCTTGTTAGGTTTACAGATGTTACACAACATAATGAAGCGATACAGGAGGGAGTTCAATAAGATTCCAATTCTTAGAAAGTTGCTGAAGGTAATGTAGTATTCTGTAGCCCTATACTTCTGCTCTGCTGATTGAGTAGTTAGCTTGGAAGTATGAGAATTTGAAAGGCTATACGAGTATATGAGCTTTAGCACCAGCTCATGGTCTGAATGTGCTTGAGCTAGAAGTTATGTTACTGACAAATTATTTATTTCCGTCGCAGCTTCTTAAGATGTCACTCTTAACACGTGCAGATAAACATAAATCAAATAGCTAGCAGCTTATGGAAGATCTCAACTATCTAACATAGCAATGCAATGATCACTGTAGTTCAGTTTGCTAACTAAAATAAATAAATATTAAAAAAGGCATTTAGTGGTGCCGTTGATCAATTCATGCATTGTGAGTTTAAGTTCAAAGATCAAAGCAAAGTAGGTAGAATGGGCAATATGCCTAAAATCTGACATTCTGTTGTCACTGAACGGGTAGGATAATATAAATATAATTTACAAATAAACATGAAATACCAGATATATATACTCTCTGTGTTTTGCCCATTCTAACATCAGAAACAATATATTTAAATCATTGAATAGTTAGACAGATAAAAACAATGTGAAGTAGTTCCCATCACTAGTAAGAAGAGCATAAACCCAATGTCACATATCTAATTCAATCACTCCCTCCGTCCCAATTTAAGTGTTTTAGTTTGATTGGGCACAAAGCTTAAGAAATAAAGGGAGACTTTGAATCTTGTGGCCTTAAATTAAAGATGTGTGTAGTCCTTTAAATCTTGTGATCTCAAAACTTTCCATGTATAATGTTGGAATTGGAGAACTTACTAAATATAGAAAGAGGCATTCTTGTTGGGACAGACTAAAAAAATAATTAGGAAGACACTTAAATTGGGATGGAGGGAGTAGTAATCTTCTCTTCGTCCTTTCTGGCTTTGGAGATTCAATTTTTTCACCAAGTCTCGTTAGAATTAAAGAGGTAACAGTTTTTCCTTTCAAGATCTTTTCTTTAACTAACACAAGCATATTAACAAAAGCAGCAATATGGGTGGTGGCCTGAATGCGTAAGAAGATTGTCTTTCTTGTCATTAAGATGCTGTAGCATAAAACTTGAGTGAGAAATACGTCAATATGTAATTGGGCAATGTCTTAGTAGCTTCTTAGGTCACCTCCTTTTTTGTTTGTACCCATTTGTCTTACATGAGGTCTTCTCTTGGCTATACCTTTTCCACAGAGGGTTCTCTTGATATGCGTAGCAGATCTGTTATATGTCATTGCTATCGTACCAAGCTTTGGGTTTCACAATCTGTCAACTCACTTTAACAGGTCTTAGAGCATCTAGCTGTTAGAGACATCCTTTCTCCTGAGCACATTAACGGAGGCACATCTAAAGCTGGAGTTCAGAGGTTAGCAGATGTTACTTATATAGAATATTTCTAACTTCTGTTCTGATCGTTTGTGTGGATTTCATGCCTGCATATGATGTTTGGGTAGAGTTTCCTTTTTTTTTCCTGCAGTGATAATGATCTAAAAAGCAACTCAAATGTCAAACCCAAATATGAATTACGGTGTAACCATAAAATGCGAGGGCTAAACTAGAAACTACAGAAGTGCAACTGCTTACATTAAGGAAAAATGGTAGCAGAAACTAAGGTTTCACAACTACAATATTTATATGCCACTATATTGGAAGTTCCAAATTGTTGGAGTTGAATCTTTATTTTGTTTAAATTTCTAAATCAGGAAAGAGCTACTAGAATATCATCTCGTCTCCATATATGAGGAGTATGTTATATGATGAGTCTGTTACATATGTTTTATTCGTGATGGAACTTTTATGATGTTCCTGACTACTAGTCCTCTGTCCCATTTTATGTGACACATTCCTTTTTATTATGTTTGAACAAGGATGACACCTTTCTATATATAGCAACAGTTTAACTTTAAATTTGCTAGTTTTACCTCGATGACATGATTTTCTAGCCACATAATTGTCTATAGCATGTTTTATACCTGACAAAATTCCAAAAGTCTTTCTTTCTTTCTATTAACTCTTAGGCACATCAAACATCTCACAAAGTGGGATGGATGGAGTACTTTGTGACATTTAGAAGACTCTGTAGTAAGGTTCAGAGAGCCTTTGCAGTTTATTGTGTCTTTCCATCCTTCATGGTATTTGGATATGGTATATCTTTGAAGATCTTCTGTTGTCCTTTTTCTTGCGTGTCTTCTGGAGACTTCTGCTGTATCACTTGGTGCAGTGTCTTTCGTTAATAATATTATCCTCCTATTTTCTGATAAAAGATAAACATTTATAATCCCCTTTATCTTCCATACCCTAGGTAAATAAATTATATAAAAAGAATTCCGGCCTAAGAATTTTTTTATCAAGTTTAACATGTGAAAATAAAGGAGTATTGGGACAACTTATGTTGATCTATTATTGTGGGAAGAGGCTTTTGTATTCTCTCTTCTCCACTATATCCATTTGTGTATCTTTTTTCCTCCACAACTCATTTTGATTCTCCTGCATGCATGCGTAGTTCATTACTTTGCCCTTGAACAATAATGTATACATCTTCTTCTTGAAGTTCTTTTTTTTTTGAATCAGTTAACATATCTATTGTAAACAAGGAACTACACCAAAAGTGTACTAAAGTAGTAATTACAGTAGTAGTCAAAAGAGCAAATCCTACCACATAGATCCCTCATAAACTGTCTAAAACATTAATATGTCCTCTGCCTCTTGAGGGTACTCATGGATACACCAAAAATAAAAAAGCACTAAACAATTCATTTCAACTTCTGGAAAGAGATGCTCGTCTTCAAAACACCTTTGGTTCCTCTCCCTCCAAATTGTCCACCAAATTAGTATACGTTGGTATCAAACATGCCAATTCTTCTTGAAGTTCTAGAGAACTAAGCTGTTTGTTTCTTTAGAACTGCAGGCAATAATGTGCCTATTAATGCTGACGAGTTTGGTTATTTCGTATATTTTATGCGTCACACGCCATATCTTCACCTTCATTTGCTTATCATAAAATCTGTTCAATTCCCTTTCTTGTCTGTTCGTAGTCCTGAACTATACCATACAAGTACCTCCTCTTTGGCAGCTTAGCTTTTAAATGAGTGGGTATACACAATCATGACACCAAAATAGCTGAGATCCTCAATTCGGTTTCATCGCCATCCAAAAACAAATATTTTCACATTTTGTAAGATTTTCTACATTTTGGAGTACATTTGGTATATGGGCTAGTTATTGCTCTTGTTAACAGTGATATTCTTACTTCATCTAAAAAACACTTTCACATATTTTGCCCAAGAGTTGTCCCCACACTTTAGGGGTGTGCTTTAGACCTAAAATAAATAAATAAATAAATAAATAAATAAATATATAAGACTATAAAAGTGTTCGCTCTTTAAATGTTTAAACTTTTAGATACGACATTCACATGGTTAAATATTATTAAGAGAATTTGAACATTCACCCCAAAACCTAAATGTAATGTGTGTAGTAGTCCATGGCTTGCTACCTAATTCAATGCCGTTATACTTGTGATACATAGTGTGTCTCCAACATGCTCGAGCACTTGTAACTTGATTTTTAAACTCGTCACATGTGATTTGATCTTAGGGTTAACACGGGAACTTCAGCATGAGGTCACAATAGCCTTTGGTTGACATCCTCGTTAATTTTGACACTAACACAATATCGTCTATGAATAGCATACACAAATTAATTTTGACACTAACACAATATCGTCTATGAATAGCATACACCATGTGATCTCGTCCTGTATACAGTTTGTTAGTTCCATAATTAGATAAAGAGCAAAGACTTGGTGCAGATTCCTAGTGTAATCCCACAGTTGTGGGAATTCTCTATGTTTCCTACCATCTTTTCCACACTTGTCTGTCAACCTAACGACCCCATTTTTTAATTGTTCAATGCTAGACAATATCAAACTTTATAATTTCTGACATTGTAATGTCACTATATAATGCTGATACTTAACATTCTAACACTCTCCTCCACTATATCCATTTTTGTGTCTACCTTTCCTGCATGCATGCTTAGTTCATTATCTTGCCCTTGAACAATATACTACACATATTGTTGCTGACACTGATGACAGCTGTGCCACATGCTTTCTGACCATTATGGCAATAACATCTCTCCAAATGCTGACTACTCTAGATTTGTGTCTTCCATTTTCCATCTTATGTGGTGCCTATCAAATATTCCCACATTTGCTTGTTATAATTCTCTAAAATTCACTTTTGTCTATGCCTTTTAAAGTGATATCCCGATTTGAAATTACTTCTGAAAGAGTTGTTTTTGCCTCTTTGCAGCCTTAGGAGCTCAATTTTGGGATTGACAGAGCACGAAGACAAACAGGTACTGCTTTCTGATTACTAAGCAGGTCTTTTGTTTCCATCAAGTAGTTCTAGAACCACGTTCTTTTCCTTTTAATTTTTCCAGCAAAATATCTGCATTGAATTAATACTTGGATATAGTTGAGAACTTGAGATTTCGTATTGGTATGAAATTGAACTTCTTCTTAGTTATCTTGCGGTTCTATTTGTGCTTGTTGCTTGAGGTTTTTGTGCATGTATGAGGAAGACTGGTTTCTTTAAGTCTTAAGTGAAACGTATAGGAAAAATAGAACAAATGTCCCCACTTGTCTGCAAGTAACTATTAGACAAGGCCTAAACAAGTACCAAAAGAATTGTTACAGAATACAGATGCAAAATTCTGGTGAAGCATTCATAAGCTTGGGCTCACCTTTGTTGCTACGAGGGAAATTGACCGATCTCTGATGTCTTAGACTGGGACAAGATTATTTCCTGTTATTTTTGACCTTGTTCCTTTCCATAAATGATTAAGGCTACTGATTTTCCAATCTCAAATCAACTATATTTAAAGATGATGGTAAGTAAGAGACTAGCATCTCAATTATCCTTGCAAGATAGGAAGGAAAGAGGGAGCTTTGGTTAAAAGAAGACGGAACATCCTGAAAAGATCATAGTTTGTTAAGGGATGTCGAATTTATGCTGATCTTAGCTATTAGGCTAGGAATTAGCATGCACTGATAAAGGTTGTGTGCACGATATTCTGTTATTGCCTGCTCTTGACTTTCTGTGTATGCTACTGACTCCCTTAATTTTACAAAGCAGATTGTTCTCATGCTTGTTATGTTTTTGCTGTTGATCTATGTTTCGAGTTATACCCATAGTGTGATTGTTGGGATATTTTTTCAGTTAATTACTTTGTTTCAAAATTTTCTTTATTCAGAGTGATTAAGTGACAAAATATATGTGATTTACTATATGTCAGGTTCATCAAATTGCAAGGAACTTTAGAGATAGGATACTCAGACCTCTCAGGAAAAGAATTTGTATTGATAGAGATGATTGCCGTATCAACACACATTCTGGTTCACAGTACAATAGGTGTTTAGCATCACAAAATCAATGGTGCGATTTGGGTTGTAAACCTTCGGAAGGAGCTGAGTATACCTGCCATTCAACAGTTGCATCTGTTCAAGCAGATGCTGGTGTGCTTGATGGCTCCTCTGCTTCATGTTCTGATATTGGGGAAGCGTGTATGGCAAAGAAACGTAAGCGTAAAAGTCGATGGGATCAAGAGGCTGAAGCAAAGTCAGATCCAAGAAATGAGAGTGATGTAGCTGAGGACCAGAAGCAGGTCCTAGATGATGATGTTCCTCCTGGTTATGAATTTCCTCCTGGATTTTCAGTCCCCTTAAAGGCTTGTAGGGTTTTATCTGATGATTCTTCAACAGCTATTTACAGTACCGAAGAACGTAATTGCGGAGAACATCCACAGCCAGTTGTTATGGGGCACTTGCAGCAGCGGTTCGTTTCAAGGTTGCCCGTCTCTTATGGAATTCCATTTTCCGAGGGGCAGCAATTTGGCTCTCATCAAAAGGGAAGATTTGATGCTTGGACTGTTGCCCCAGGAATACCTTTCCATCCCTTTCCTCCTTTACCCCCATGTCCTTGTGATAGAGGAGGTTTTGTGCCTACTGCTGCTAATCTTGGGGCAACTAGTGAGCTGCCTCAAAATGCTGGAGAAGATTGGGGTACTTGTTCACCTAGTCACTTGGCTCAAAATCCTCCAAGCGTATCTGGAGCAGACCAGCCTCAGGATGGCAATGGAAACCAACTTGGTTGTGAAAGAGCCAGTGACTCTCATAACTTGGGAAGGAAAAACTTTAGGAAGCAAAAGTTTAATAATTCCAAGTTAGTACCTCCCTGGCTTCGGATAAGAAGTGGCTGGGAATACACAGGAAATAGCATGTGCATTGCAGGTGAAGCAAGCAGGGAAAATGAGTTTAGGAGTACACATCATAACCTTGGAATGCAGAATTTGGGTCATGCTCTACGACCTAATACTTTCCACAGGTATTAGATTTACCTTATATAGGCAAGTTCTCAGCAGCTTTCTTCAGTTCTCCTTTCGCACTTGCAATCCTCTGTCGCCCACAGAAAATGAAAAGCACCTTTTTAGTTTTGTAAATTTGATTATTTCACAATTTTTAGGTTTAGGACCAAAGTTACTCTAATTTATTTGATGTCATACATTGATAGTGACCTTTCAATGCCTCAAAGAGGTAAACGACTCGATTCTTTCGGTCATTAATTGAACATTAAAAAACTTGTCTGATAAAAAAATATAATATCTTGCTGGCCTCTGGATGGTGTCTATTATGTGCATGCTTGAATTCCTCGTCCTCTTGCTTATGACTTGGTTGTTACTTATGCGAACTAGTGTATGCATTGACATAAATTAATTCTTCCACGGGCATTTGGGTTATGTCATTCTGCATATAGCACATGTGTTCTTTGTTTTAATTTTTTTTCCCATTTTTGAGGTAGCAGACTTGATGAACTGCTGGCGTGATCTCGTGAATATCTTTAGGCGTGCTGTAAAAACGTACTCTTACCGTGAACAGTTTGGACTGGTGTAGTTTGGGATGAAACTCAACCAAATCAGTTTGACTTTTAAAAATATTTTCTACTGACCAACTAAACATGAACATGACATGGAAAACATGAGGGAAGGGAAAGAGAGAAAATCATTGGTGGTCATGATGCACGAGCTTTTCCGCTTGAGGCTTCACGTAAAAAAGTAGAGAGTATTTTTGAAGCAAACTCCCCACATACAGATGAAGCATGAAGTTTTCAGAATTGTTTTTCGCTGTGTCTTAGAACTTGCACCATTCTTCATCTTAGCATCTGTATCAGTATGATTTGCGATGATAGTCAGTTGCTAAATTAGGAGATTCTGCCATTCGAGCAATTATTACATGCCAAAACTGTTAGTGTTGATTGAACTCACCAGTTACAAAAATAACCAAGTTACATATATACGTAACCAAGGCTGAGGTGAAATATAAGTTATGACTAACTCAACTGTATCATATGTGATGTGATAACCATTCTGCAAAACTGGAAGAAAAAAATGCATCCATGTTAAAATGGAGTTAATATCTTAAAATGTCACTCAACTTTTACAATTTATCTAGCAAAATCATTGAACTTTGTTTTGTATCAATAAAATCATTCAACTTAGACATAAGTATCAATAAAATCACTTAAATTTGTCACATACTACTGCGTTCTTCTTATTGATTCATCATCATATACCAATTCATTGGCTTATAACAAGAATGGTTCAATACATGATGATTGTAAGATGATAATATGGAGGATAGGAGGAGCAATAATTAATCTAACAACAAGAGTGGGCAAAGAGCAAACGATAGCTACGGAAATGGCAGTTGATGACTTCTCTATTAAATTAGTACTCAATCAATGAAATTTATTATGACAAACCGACTCCTCCAAAATTAATCACAGGGGAATTCAGTCAGCAAATATTATTACTCCCTCCGTTCACTTTTACTTGTCACTTATTTCTAAAATAGATTTTCATTTTCACTTATCACTTTTGACATATCAAGATAATACAATAATTTTTTCCATGTTTTACCCTCAGCATTAAATACTTATTTTTCAAATAATTTTTTAAGACATCATTTAATAGGGGATAGTTTGGTAAACTACATATATCAATAATTATTTTCTTAATGAGTATGCCAAGTCTAAGTGTGACAAGTAAAAGTGAACGGAAGAAAGTCGGGCAAGGACTCTAGGTTAGCCTTTTTTTTGTTCTTTGGTCATTTCCAGTAACCTGGTAGATCTACTGAACCTTTTCCAGAAGGGAGTTTCGAAGGGCTCCCGTTCGCTTGTCATTGGGGATCCCAATCTGACTTGCTCGTGATTTATTAATGTCGGAGTTGTTTTTACTCAGCCAATGATGCTTAGCTAGTCTTTTCGGATGATCAGTTACACTGGGACTGAGAGTACAATTAACATATGAAAACATAATCAATTTAAATGGTTATTTAAAACAAAAAAAGCTTAGTCACCTAAAAAATAAGAGAGCTTCAATGAACCATAAAATTAGAAAATGAGAAGATTGAGTTACTGAGTGAACCTTAATGAGTTTGAACATAAACGTTTTGGTTCCAATAATTTGAAACGAGAGCAGAGCTATGATCAGAGACCTCATTATAACTTGAACGAGAGCAGAGCATTTTCATTGGCTTCTTAATGGGGTTTCTTTAATTTTATTTATTTTTGGGCTTCATATTACATGACATAGGAAAAAAATTATTTTGTCACATTTTTTTTTTTTTGATAGAGTTAGTTGGATGATTGTTGATATAAAAACCTAGTTGAGTGATTTTATTGATACAAAACAAAGTTTAATGATTTTTTTAGACAAATTGTGAAAATTGAATGACCTTTTGAAATATTAACTCTGTTAACATGTGTAATCAATATCCTCCTCCTCCAAAGTAAGAGCCTGTTTGGCATTGTTGTTGGAAGGCCAAAAGTATTTTTTTTTGAGAAAAAAACACCTATTTTGAAAAATTAAGTGTGTGGCAAATCTTTAAAACTGTTTTTAAATAAAAACAGAAGCAGTTTTACTGCTCTTGGGAAGAAATTAAAATTTTTTGCTTCTTAAAAAAAGTAGAAGTAGAAGCAAAAAATTATGTATTTGAAGACTAAAATATCTCTTATATATATATATATATATATATATATATATATCTTCTATATCTATCTATCTATATTACCTTAAAAGCATGAACTCCTAACTTGAATGTTAAATTACTATAATATCCCTAACTTAGGTTGTGACTTTTTCGATGAGTTGTGACTTTTCTGATAAGTTGTGACTTTTTTCAAAGGGTTGTGATTTTTCGATTAGTTGTGACTTTTCCAAAGAGTTGTGGCTTTTTCAAAGAGTTGTGACTTTTTCACTAAGTTGTGACTTTTTCAAAGAGTTGTGACTTCTCGGAAATATCATGACTTTTCAGATAAGACACAAAAAACACTTGTTCATATCATCCTTTGTTGACTATAAATAGTGGGGCTTCCTCTCATTTTCAACCACAATTTTTTTTAATCTTCTACTCTTCTTCTTCTTGCATTTTAAAAACTTTCGTGTGATTTATTGTTGTTGAGTGAGTTCGAAGTTTAGCGGAATATGAGGTACCACTATTCTGATGAAGTAAGTCATTATATCCTAAGAGGGTATATTTCTTAACCTCGAGTACTTGAGGAAAATAATTCTGATGATATAATAATTATTTTTTTGCTTAGTATATACATTACTATGTAATGTTCCAATATATGAAGTTAACATGATGTAGTCTAAATTCATTTGTATTTGTTAACAATTTCTCTTGTGATGTAGATATGTGTTTCTGAATATCTTTTTCCAAATTTATTAAACTTCTCAAGAGTTAGAGATTGTCATGATTTGTTTTTTTGATGCTCAAGACAAAAGAATGACTTTATTTATCAATGCTTCTTATGTGATTTAGATTTTCAAGAAGTTTGCATCAAAATAGTTATTACTATATAAACATTGCCCTTTGTTTTTACTGATTTACTATTTCTTAATATTTCAGTATTTTCAACGAAGAAAAGTTCATATAACTTGTAATAACGTCAGTTAAAGTTTCTATTAGTTTAATTTTTATTATTTATTTAATAACTAATTTTTATGAGATAAATATTTTCATTAATGCAAATCTATATATATATATATATATATATATATATTTGTTTAAAGATGTCACAAATGTATTATCAAGTTAACAAGATCTTCTAACTTCAAAATATATTAATTTAAAATGTTGCGAGTTCTGTTTTTAAAAAAAACTCACAACAAATGTGAATATATATGAATCATTTAAAATTTATCATTAAAAAAATAAATTTTATATTGATCAGTAATATGGAATAAACATTTTCATTTTGTCGCTACACTAATTAAAAGACCTATTTATTTATGTAAGTATAAAATTTATTAGAAATTCATCTATTGCACATTAATTCTTTAGTTATAACATTATAAATTCTTTGAGTTATTACTAATTATTGCAAACATTATTCACAGTTTTTTACATTATTTATGTAACACCCCAGAATTTTTTTGAGTTAAGATTCAAACCATCCTTCGTTGTGAGTAGGATTTTACCGAGGAATTTATAATTTCTTAAGTGAAGGTTACTAGATGTAGCACCTTGAGTTCCAAAAAGAACTAAATTGGAAATAGCAAAATCTGAAATTTTGCAAGTTATGCTTAAGTTATGAGTTTTGGGTCAACTTCAAATGACCATAACTCTCAGTACAGGATGACTTAGGTGGGCTACAAGATAGCTAATGAAAGGTCTCTGAATTATCTTTCCAACGCCCCCAAGTTTGCTAAGTTTCGAGGTCGGATGAGTCAGTTATGCCCTTTTGAAGTCAGGCTATCCAGTTAAGGAAAGTTACCCGAAAATAGTAAGGGGTACTTTGATCTTTTCCTTACCAAATCAGATTTAATTCGTTTTCAGTAAGATTTTAAGAGTCTAATCCTATTAGGTTCAGTTTTATAATCCTAATATACGCCTAGGATTTTAGTTGAGAGTTCAAGAAGAGAAAAGAAGAGAAAAGAGGAGAGAATCAAAGCGTTCGTCGAGGTTCTTGAGTTTTGTTGCGGATTTTCGCCATGGG